>VXAU01002917.1:319300-374342 GCA_013399695.1 Formicarius rufipectus
TTTTTGCCTTGGTAGAGACTTAGAGTGGAGATGAATAGAGAGATTCAATGTTCTGTGCTCACAGACAGCACACAGACAGTTGATGGTGATGTGACTGCACAGCTAAACAAACACAATGAAAGACATCTTTATATTCATGATCTTAATTTGGACTCCATTCATCTTCAAACCTGATGCAATTGGAATGTCACAACTGACAACATCACACCTATTCTCACAGGACCAAAGACCATTCATCTGAAAAAGCATCTCCTCTGAAGGCTAAAGCATAATCTTCTGATTTAGGGCTGTCCTTGCACTTCTGTGATGCAATAGATAGATAGATAGATAGATAGATAGATAGATAGATAGATAGATAGATAGATAGATAGATAGATAGATAGATAGATAGATAGATAGATCGATCTTCTGATTGTACATTGCTTTCAGAGAAATCTGAGGAATAAAAGGATCCAAAGGACATTCAACCAGTTGATGAATTAGTCCTTCAATTGTCATTAAGGGTTCAGGTCTCTTCAGTGTAGAACTACCAGTAATTTAAACCAGTTTTAGGTATTCAAGACAGCATTTACTGAAATGCCTCCAGAAGTGTGTCTGTTCATGCAGTTAGTGTAAGCACTATAACTCCCAAGAATCTTTCCTGTCTCTAGGATCTCTTTATCTTCCCATCCCAGTTTTATTCACTGCAATTACAGTGCTTGACACAACAGGTTGTTATAGGACACATTCTCTTTCCAACAAAATTTTTTAATCAGTGTTGTGGCTGTAGTTGTCCCTGGGCTGAGTGGTGGTGTATGTTGGAGCTCCCTTTGTTGCAAGGGGATGGAATATCCTCTAGGATTGTCCCAGCACCTGAGCAGCTGTGGCTTGTTCCCAGGAGCAGGATTTAGAGGGTACTACTGCATCCTGGAACTTGACCAGAGGGCACACTGAATTGTTCAGGACATGATTGGTCCTCCATATGCAGTTGAACAGTATTTTGCTTGATATGACAAAAAGAGAAGTGTTTTGAATAGAATGGTTGCATATTTTACAGCTGAGAATATACTGAAAAGCTGAAGGGGCTAGGTTAACAAGCAGATGACTTTTCCCTTACTTTTGTAACTCAGGGTGCAAACGTAGTGAAGTCAAAGAGAATTTTGCCTTTGGCACAAGGACCTCATCCTGGGACTTCATACGAGGTTCACATTCGTAACGTATTTGGGGGGGTACATGAAATATATTTCTCCACTTCCAAATTCAAACTCAGCCTCAGTTCCATGATGTTGGTTTACACTGCCAGAACTGAAACCATCATTCTGCCTCTACCCTTATTAGTGACAGCAATGACATAGTTGAAGTGGACCAGTTTCACTGTGGTGTCTTCTGAGTGGAACTGGAAGATGGAGTGATAAAACCTGTGCCTCTGAATCCAATCCACACCCTACCTTTGCCAGCACTTCCAAGGATGAATTTTGGTAGGTGATTGCCAGTTAAAGGAGGAAAAAATGCTCAGGGAAAGAGGCAGGATGTTTAAATGATAACAGAAGACTTTTTATTTTCTTGCATTCGATTTTGCAGTCCATTTGTTCACTGGTGTACTTAATTTTCATGCTACTGGTGTTCATTGGTAAGTATTGCTGTTGATTTATGTGACAAGAGAATTTATGTGTAAGTGTATTATTTTGTAGTTTGGAGGGTGATAGCCTTGTGCTCTTTCCTGTCAGAGGTCATCCTACTGTGAAAGTTTTCTTCCCTGGACAGAGCCCTCAATTGTTTTGCATATCAACAGGCTTATGAATTTATGAACTTAGGACAAGTTTTAAACTTGATGACATTTTCCCAGACAAGTGGAGTCAGCAAAATGGTGCTAAGTCATGCTGTTGTTGGGGTAGGGGTTGGTACCCCTTCGGAAGAATTTGTAATGAGGAATTGGAGCTTCTTTTCACTTAGGAAGCCTGTCCTGCCCAAGAGTACTTTTCTCAAAAATGTTGGATGTTTTTCTTTCCCTTCTCTTTTTGTATTCCATAGAAAAGCTGCAGTCTCCCTCTGGTCTGAGGAGAGATAGACCTTCACAGTGTCACAGGCTGTGCCTGCAATGAGCCTGTGGGGAGCGAGGTCAGAGAAGATAAGAAGCCTGGAAGAGATCAGGAGGTGTGACTTTCTCATCCAGGAAAGGACAGTGGCATAAAAAATAATACTCAGCTAGTCAGAAAAAAAACCATAAATACACTTTTCTGCCAAGTAAGATGGGTGAAGGTTAAATTTAAAGGAGCTTTGGGAAGGATGAATACTTGCCATAGCAGCCAGGTGTTGAGAAAAGGTAAGAGTGGGAATAAGACGCATATAAATAAATGTGTGAAGTTAGAAACTGATACAGTTCTCGAAGTGGACTGTTGATGATTCAGGGATGAACACAGCTGAAAATAGGACAGGGTTTACTTCTGAAGCAAGGATTTAGGCATCAGACGTGTGGAAAGACTGGAGAAAAGGGTCTTTTCCCATTCCTGTCACACTAGGGCTGCCTTCTGAAGAAATGGACTTCAGGCCAGTTGTGAACCTGTGTAGCTGCAGCAGCAGCAGCAATCCAACTCTTTAACCTCATGTTGGTCAGCTTCATCCCTGTCTTCAGGTGACTGTCATATTGGCAGTACCTGATAGATTTGCAAGGAATTGCATACTCAACAACTTGCCACGTTCTCCTCAAGTATTTTTACCTGTTGCTCTTCTTAACTCAAAGGGGAAATTATTTTCTCCTCCAAAGTGTTTTCAAGGCATGGTACAGAGCCTGCTGTACTGGGGAGGGGATGATGTCTGGGTAAGACAGGACTACTTTGTGCAATATTTTGGCTCTTCTAGAATAAGGAGCATTATGCCCAGTATGGCATTGCATAACATGAGGGCACCACTGGCCAGTGAGACTTCTCCTCACCTCTGCCAAGCAGACCTGTTCCTCTCAGGTGTTGTTGTTTACTGCCTCACTATAATGGCCCTGAGGGAGATGGATGTATGCTGACTAGAGATCTTAGATTCCACAGGGAAATTTTGTGTTCTCTCTAGGCTCCAAAGGATGCCTTTTCACCTGTATCGTGGTCACTCTCTGATGCCTTAGAGTCATGGATCAAGGACAGGATTTTCTGCCAGGACTTTGTTCCCATGTGTGAAAGGATGGATGGCTCAGCATGTGAGACAGTCCTTGTTTTAAGTAGTGTGTTAATTTCTGAAGATGGTACCTCTTACACTTTCATACCCAGGAGTAAATTAGGGGTTTCCAACACCAGCCTAAACATTCTTGTACAAAACCTGATTTATGACAGGTGATAGTAAGAAAGAAGGAATCATTGTTTTCATCTGAACTCATGAGGGGTTTTTTTTATCTTTTATAAATATAGGTCCTTGACAAACATTTGAGAATCAGTTTAATAATTCTTTTGAGCGTTATGTGCACACATTTGGCATTGTGTCCCACTTTATTACTAAAAATTGTTTCCCTTGCATCACAAACAGTGAAAAAGGTAAGGTAACTTTTTCAGTTCTGGTTTTTGCTCTGATTTTTATTAGTAGCTTTCCTGCAGTCAGTAGTTCCCATAACTTAGAAATGACCATATTTTTGTGGGTTTTTTTCAGATTTTTGTTTTCATATTTCCATGATTTTAAAAATTTCTGGCATCAGAACATGAATTTGGCAGGTATTTTCTTCTTATACAGTGTTCACACTGTAGTTATTACAATTTCTCAGTCTTTAGCTACTAAGAGTTTATATGTCTGGGGACCTACTTAGCTATTCATTCCATGAAAGCCTATTTTATCCCTTTCATTCCTTATGAAATTTACCCTTCCATTCTGGCATCATCCAGTCTATGCTTTGTGTGTTCAATCCAGCCCAGAGGGAACTTCCATCCATCCTCCTGCCTTTTCCTACTGAATAGTTCCTTGTTGGTTTCATCATTGTCTGAAACTTGGATCCCACTGTGTTGCTTCCCCTGTGTCTGTGTTGGAGGAGCAGAAGGGACTGGATGCATAGGCTGGAAATTACCTCAGATGCCACACTGCATCTGTACAGCTTATTCCCTTGCCATATAAAAGTGAGTGATCTCAGGACATTATTAAGTTATTGTCTGACAAAAATAACCTCTAAGATTCCAGCACTTAAGAAAACTTAGATTATCAGATATCATTGAGAGATACCAAATTATGCTAATTCTGGAACTCTGTCTGCTTTTTTTTTTTTTTTTTGGTAAATAAAAAAAGGACATGTTTCAAAACTTAATGGAAATACACTTAGAACTGCATAACTATCTGAAACGACCCAGCTGTCCCCAAAGAGCCATTTAAAAGCTACAAGAGGACATAAGGTTTATGGAGTTCTAGAAAAGCAGGAAAAATCTTGATTGCTGTCTTCTTTTGGATCTTAGAAGACTGATACTTTCTTTCTCTAGCTCCTCCCTAGATTATAAACAAAAGCAATTTCTTCATTGCAGTTCAAATTATTTTTATAATATGAAACAAAGCATTCAAGAAGTTGCTTATCCTTAAGTTCACTAAACTTATTTGCCCTTCTGAAATGGAAAGGAATATTGCCTATTTGCTAGTTATCTTCTTTTCTATATGTATTATTTTTACTGAGGACAGTTCATAATGGAATGCAGTACTGTAACTGATAGCAAGTAATGCAGAAGACCAAAATTACCACATGTATTGCAACATCTCTTATTAAGGTTGCTTATGATGAACCTTGTTTCTTTACTTAATTTAAAAAAGCACATTGTAATAATACCCTGCATATTTCCCTGCTGGTCAGTTGAATAGTTTACAAGTAAATTATTCCAAAAATTACTTCACTGACCCTTAATACTTGACTTCTTGTGCAGTAATGTGTTCTTCAGAATCTGCTCCTTTAGAGCTATTCCCAAATATTATTTAATATTTTAGAGTGTATGTTCAAAACACACTGTCAGCTGCTTTATCAGGAGAAGTTTTATGATGTCTGTAACTAAGATTCCAGGTTGTCTATTTGGAACAAACTGTTTTCTAACGTACATTTTCTTCAGTCTTTAATGAAGTGAGAAATAAAAGCCCCCTAAAACACCTCCATGTAATGTAATCCTTCTTACCAACAGGATAAAGAGCAAAAACCTCTTTGTTCTGCTCTGCTCTTGTTCAGAGCTGGAGTCCAATTGCTGGAAAAGGGTGGTGTAAGACAGCAATGAAGATAAATGACTTGTGAGACTTTCCACTGAGGTTTAGGTCTCTGATGTTGCCCATCAGTTGCTCTGTCAGTTCTGGTATTTTCACACTTAGCAAGACTTCTCTGCTCTCCTCCCATCAGTTTTTTGTGGAAATTAATGGTTCTACTTCATCTGAAAATCAGATGGCTTGGTAGATAAGAGGGTTCCTAAAAATGTGATGTGCTTGACATTTGCTGTTTGTTTTGGTAAACCCTGCACAGGAAAGCTGGTGTGAGATGTGTATAGCTGCTGAACAGCTGGAAATTTCTCCCTAAGTAGTCTGTCTGTATGGAAACCTACTGTTTGTATGGATACCTGTTGTTTCAGAAGTTAATGTTTTTGAGGGGGAATGGCCACATTTTCTCCAGATTTTCCAGAGGCAGTGCTAAAGGCCTTTAAACACTCATATGGAGCACAGAGTCCATCCAGTGAACACAGTGATGAAAGATTACATTTTTCAGTCTTTCATTATCTCCCAGTATCATTTGCAACTGTGGTTTTATCATATTCAGATACTTTTCTTGCCAGGAAACTTATGATTCTGCCATACTTCTAGGCAGCCAGCACTGGAAAGTTTACTCATGCTATGCAGTTACAGCAATTCTCAGAGGATGTTTTTTATTTGGAGAGCAGATTTCTGTACAGAGTGAGGAATTCTTACTACAATTAGTTCCCACATTAATGTATCACTAGTTATATAGACCCAGATTTGTTGGCTTATGTCTTCTGTACTATAAATTAATTTCATTTTTCATATCTGTAATGGTATCTGTAGACCTTGGACGACCTGGTCTAATGGAAGGTATCCCTGTCCATGACAGAGCAGTGGCACTAGATGATCTTTAAAGTGCTTTTCAACCCAAGCCACACTGATTCTGTGTTGACACAGGCACCTTCTTGTATCACTTTAAATAGTTGTGAACAAGAACACACAGAATTTGCAAAGTCAGATGAATTTGTTGCCCTGTCTGCCCTAAAGAACAATGGAAGGGACAAATTTGGACAGTGTGCTCCATAAAGTGTGAGGTGAGGTATTTCCTGTACCTTTTTATAGATGGAAGAGAAGAATTAGGTCAAGTAAAAGAAGATAAGGATATAAAACTGCAGGCAGGCACCCTATTGTGTTTTGTTTATCCCCTTGTTACTGAAGAGTGAAAATGTGAGAGACCACATAACTGCCTCAACATAGCAGTAGATTAAAAAAATGCTATTGTTTTAATTTATCTTCTGCTCTGTCTGTCTCTAAACCAAAGGTAAGCATGTAGATGTTGATTCTCAGTACATTTATGTGTATTCTTTGTTTATTGACATACTTAAATGAATGTTTGGTTAGTTACATTGACTGTAGGAGCTGGCAATTTCATGACATATGGACCTCATAGCCAGGTTAAGTTCCTACATTCCTAAAGTAAGCAATTTAGTCTTCTGAAATAAAAAACACTTGGCCAGTAGAGATGAAGGTAAAATTGCTTCTAATTTAGATATACCCAGAGTACCCAGTCTGTCACATTCATTGTGCTGACATAGTCGAGCCAGGTCAAAGTGATGCACAGTCAGATGACGTTTGCGGCACTGCCAAATGTAGGTATCACAACTGCTTAGGTGGAGCCTGGTAAAGGGATCCATGGTGGATCAAGTGGGGCCTTCTGTTTTACTGTGTTTTTGAGGTCTAAGACATGTCTGAAACACAGACATGGTGCTCTGGTTCTCTGGATTTCCTTCCTCTGAAAGAATGGAAAAATTCACTTGCAAAGTCTGTATTATATTTCTTCAGAACATGTGTTGTAACTGAAATGCTTAAATACTGTGGCAATAGTAACTATAGACATTGTTTAGCGTGTTCAGTGGACTTTGTGTTATAGATTTTAGCTGTGGAAGTGTTCTTCAATTATTCAGTATTCTCCTTCATGTTGCGCTAAGGAATTATGTGCTGTGCTGCAAGTGCTGCACCATTAATAATCAGTCTGGTCTTCATAATTCATCCCCCCCAAATACCTGAATGCAGTTTTAGGCTGTAAAAATCCATAGACTATATTTGTAGAAAATTTTTGTATTTTTTTTAAACATCTCTTCAAAACATATGAACAGTAGAAGAGCATTGCCAGAACTTCGTACAGTGTGTTAACAAGCATCAAGTCCAAAGACATAAGTCTGCTTAAATCATTAGCCCAAATGGTTTAACCTGAAGCAGCATATGTAGAAATTAAGTGTTGTTAGACCTGACCACGGCAGCCTCCAGCTAGGACGCCCTTGAGATACACCTGCAGTGTAGAGCGTTGGGGCAGGCGGTGACAACAGGGGGCTTGGTTGGTGCAGGAGTCTTTTTGCATCCTCCTGGTTGCTTCAGCAGCAGGCACGCTGATCCTCCTGATGGAGGGTGGCTGGCTCTGCTGGGCAGGGCAGAAGTGTGCCACCAGGAACACCACCAGGAAGGGACCTGCAGTGGCACAGCAGTGCATCTCTGGCCAGAGAGCCCCCCACCCAAAGAGTGCCAGTGCTATTGGGAAGTTGGCTGAAGGAGGTGGACCATGTTGTCACAGCCAGCATGCTATCAAATAGCTTTTGGTGGCTGTCCTGTAAAGTTCTAAGGACAGGGAGAACTTTGAGGGTGAGAAAAGCGATGTATCACACAGGTCTCCTCTTAGGACTTGTCCAAGGCTTTGAGCATTACTCCACCTGGTTACTTTTTGTAAGATGATTGGAGCAGCAGCTGAATCACTACCCTGGCCAGAGTGAGTTTCTTCCACAATTTTTTCTCCTTACCAGCTCCCTCCCTCAGAAATCACTTTCTTATTCCCTGAATGAGTCCAGGTATGGGGTTAATGTAATGCAGAGAATGTAGGAGGATCAAGTACCCCTAGAGATACAGCTGATCAGAAAAGAAATGGGTAAATGAAAGTTCTTCAAGGATTTCTCATAAATTCATTTTTTCTGAGTTTCTGTACTCTCAGAGCTGTAGGATTTTTTTCAAGTTAGCTGTAGCAAGTGACTACATAAAAAAAGTCCCATAGAGGAGTTTTTTATGACAAAAAGATGTTTCATGTAGTTACTTTGCCTAAAAAGAAAGCTCAGAACACTATAAAGAGAAGAACAAGAAATACCAGGAAACCCAGAACATGCAAAGGTTGGCTTAAACTTGTAGAAATACATTTTGTGGATTTGAGATTGTGTAAAATGTTATGTTTGCTTCTCAGCATCTCCTCAGGTTGCCCATTTCAGATAAGTTGATAGCCATGTTAGCTTTTAAACATTTTCAGCTTGTTTTTAATTTGAAATGGAACAACAAATAAACACCTGATGTAGCATCTGTAAAAATCAGTGGAACTTTTCTGCCTGATTTCACCAGACTTTGGGTCAGGTTAATATTTAATTTTGGAGAAGGGTCTGTAAAGCCAGATTTATCTCTAATTGCATAGCTACTAGTTGGAAATTGTAAAAAGTAGCAGTTACATGAGGATCTGCTGTTATGATGTGGAAAGAAAATTGTCTCTTGACAATTGGAAACACGAGAGATGGGAGAGCATCTGATGGACAGAAAAGTGGTTTCTGCTCATGCACTTCTCTGGAGAGAGAATTCAGTGGTTGCTTATGTAGTCTTTGTATAGAAACTGTGTAGTAATGTTGGGCACTTCAATTTTGCACTGATTATTCTGACACTGAATTTTAGAAAATGTTGAACACTGTCCCTCTGAAAATTTGTCCTTTTCAAGTACCTTCATGTTGAACATCCAAAATAGGAAGCAGTTCAAAATCACTGGTCAGTTTTGAAAATCTTGTCCATTAAATGTACAAAATAATGAAATTAGAAGCAGAAAAAAACTTGTAAAATGTGAATATAAGATTGTATAATTTTAATATAATTATAAAGTAATTTTCATTTTAAAAGAAAGCGTTTCATTCACTTCTGTTATGATTATAGGAATGGTAAAGTCTTTCAACATGTATAAAAGCTCTAAGTTCATAAAATTAAGCAAAGCTCAAAGTCTCCCTGTCAGTGTATGTAGGACACTGGGCTCTGTGTTGGGAAAACACCCCAAAATTAGGTAAGCATACCTGTTTGCTAAAGACTTCAGTTTGTATTTGTGTCAGATGCTAAATGGTAAAGCTATTTTTGTCATGTTTTAAGCAGCAGGGGTAGTCTAAACATGTTCAATAGGTCTAGTGACCTTTTCCTGAGTAATGGAAAACTTTCAGCTGTGCCAGTGTAGTATATTTATACCAATATTATTTACAGGCCTTGCCCTCTTTGCTACTGCTTCTTAGAACTGTCTTTGAATGAAAAATAAACGTGTCATGGTTTTAATACAATTAAAATGTCTATAAACATCCTTAAAAATAGAAATGCGTGCTTAACCATGCTTGCTTTAGCTGATTGCAGTGTCTTCAGCAACTGTTGTTTCTGTGATGGACTAACAGATAACCCTTGAAATGGTTCTGCATCAAACACACTGATGTGCGCCCTAAAAATAACTTGAAAATAAAGATTTTTGAAATTCATAAGTAATTAATAGATGAAAAGGTGTTTTCGGTCCAGCTGGTTTTCAAGAGCACACTGAGGCCTGCCAGTTCCTTGTGATGCATCGTGGCTATTGCTCACGCTGTGTGGTGACTGCAGAAAGCCACTCCCGCCTCCCAGAGGTGCAAAACTTGCTGCAATAACAAAAAGTACAAAAACTCAACAGATGGCCAGAGAAAAACAGTTTCGTGAAGAGCGAGTTTAACAGATTGTTCAACCTTTTGATTACTCCCTTTGAGTGCTGTTCATGTTTTGTTTGAGTCCTATCTCTCCAGTCCTGATTTTAGACAGTATTTTTCTTTAATTCGTCCAGGCACTGAAAACAATCTGATGGTGTAATTAGGGTTAATTTTACAAGCGAAGAGAGTAGAGGGTCACCTGAGTGCAGGAGGTGGCACCATCCCATGAGAAATCCCCATGTGAAATAAGGTGGAGGCTCAGCCCTCTGCTGAGACTCCTCAGAGAGTGCCACCATTGCTTTGGGAGGTCTCAGGAAGTGATCCCCAAAAACTGTTCAGCATCTTTGAGCAGGGAACACTGTCAAGGGTCCGAGTCATCGAACTGATAACATCAGGATTCATTGATTAAGCTCCTCTGTTACCAGAAGGGATGAGCATGCATCAGTATTCTCCAGTCACTTATATGCAAGGCTGGGAAGGTCCCCAAGTTGCCATAAAACCTGTTCCTCCATCCTGGAGAAGAAAAGCTTCATATAAGTTGTCCCTGATTTTCTTACCAGTTCTTGTAAACCCTGGAATGTAAAAAGACATATGTTTTCAGAGTATCTCCTAAGTAAGCTCTCCTTGCTTCAGGTAACATGGAGAACAATTGGTATTCATTTTTAGCTTTTTATATACTGGTCTGCCTATGCTCCTACCTCAGCCTTGCTTTTGTAGACTAAACATGCTCAGTTTCTTCATAGGTCCTGTTTCTTAAACATCACCCTATTCTTGCTGTTCTTTGGATTATATCCCATCTGTTTATCTGTTCCCTTAAGTGAGGCATCTAAAAGCAGGAGCAGCATCAGCACTGTGCCCTCATCAGGGCTACCCTGAGCAGAATAAATGAGCTCCCTAATGACCCAGAACTGTAAACTTCCGTGTCTAAATCATTGCTCTGTACTGTGCCACATCTCAGTGGATATGTGTTCAAAATGCCATTCCCTCTACAACGAGGGAGCAATTAATGTCTTCCCTAATTACCTGTTTTCTTTCACATGGACATTCCCTTATTTCCCATAATTCTTCTCTTTTGCACACTTTTAGTCAGTTCCATCTCAATATTAATACACTGACACATTGTATTTGAATCCAGTCACTAATTTATGCACTCAACTAACCGTATTACTTTTGATTGATCACTGCTGAAGAGGAAGAAAAAGACCTGGATAAAAACTTCTGGTTGAAATTAAGGAGTTATTTTTACAATGGAGGTGGGGGAGAAGGATGAAGTTCAGTGCCAGGATTTCAGGTTGCATGTATTTCCAGTGAAGTGAATGCCCATTTTTCATGAAATTTATTTAAAAATAAACTATATTTGGATCTTTGAATAGAGATATTAGAAAGTTAAAATGTACTTAGGTTTCAAACTCTTGTCTGGTTATCTGGCCTGACTTCCAAATTCCCTTGAAAACAGATACAGTGCTTTTTATTTTTTAACATTGGACAGATATCTGAAAGACCTGAATCATCCCTCTTAAGGAAATCATTGCAGATGGAAGGTGGAAATCATTACATCTTGGGGCAGGAATCTGGTACAAGCGCAAATCCTCACAAATTTTTCCAGGGAATATTCCATACTGAAAGAAAAGTTTGCTCTGTCAGAATAGGGACCTCCTCCCCTTCTGTTCCAAAGGGCAATCTGTTCCTCAGATAAAGCGGGAGAGCTCTCCGAAGTCAGAGACGTAGGCTTCATAGAAGTATCGTCAATGCTTCCTTTATTGATAACACACACACACACTACATCTACCAGGGTTCACACAGTTAATATCTCTCTAGGCTAGCCTTAGTCGTCTCTCATCGTCTTGTCTCAGTCTCTCTCTAACTCTCTCTAACCTACACAGGTTATCTCCAGCCTAATAGCGTTCACACAGGTTCTATTGGTCCTCAGGCTGCCCAGGTCCTCCCCCCTTACAGCCTGTGGCATTCTACCCAGCAAGCATGCATTCCTTTCTTGCTTCTTATCTCTAAGTAGCTTCACTCTGCAGGCTGTTACACAGACTGGCATAGACTTGGCTTGTGCACGCAGGCCTGTGTTAATACATCATGCTCTGCATCCATCAAGGTTCCTGCAACACTCAGACTTCTTCATTATTACCTTCTATACAGGAATGCATACTGAAAAGCAACTATCTGGCCAAGTATATGGAAGATGGGATTTACAGTCTCAATGAAGATCATGACAGGGCTCCTGAATTTCTTGTAGTCCATGCTCATGGTGTCTGAAGATCCTTGTCTGTACAAACACGGAAGTTAAGGTGTGTAAGAAACTGCAGTACCCAGTTCTAGCTGAATATTTTTTTTAATATTTGATTATTCTTTTATTCTAAGTATGTGTCTGGAAAGGGAGAGTGTGTAAGTTTAGTTACTTGTGATTAAGCAACCTCATTCTGCTATGCCCTTCTGATGTGTAAAAATAGGTATTATATGTGGCAGAGCTAAGATCCAATTTAATATCCTGTCTCAGAGGTCTCTCAGACCCTGATTAAGATGTGAAAACTCCAGATAAATCTGAGAAGTAGAATCATAGAATTGTGTAGTTTGTAAGACTTTTATGATAATCACATCCAACAGTTAACCTAACACTGCAAAGTCCACCACTAAATCACATCCCTAAGCGCCACATCTTCAGGTCTTTTAAATATTTCCAGGGATTGTGACTCAACCACTTTCCTGCACAGCCTGTTCCAATGCTTGACAACCCTTCTGGTGAAATTTTTCCAAATATCCAATCTAAACTGGCACTGGCACATCTTGAGGCCATTTTCTCTTGTCCTATCATTTATTCCATGGGAGAAGAGACTGACACTTACTTGACTACAAATTCCTTTCAGGAAGCTGTAGAGAGCCTCTTTTTCTCTAAGCTAAACATCCTCAGCTCCCTAAGCCACTCCTCATCACACTTGTGCTCCAGAACCCTCATCAGCTTTCTTGCCCTTCTCTAGACATGTCTGCACCTCAGTGTCTGAGGGGCCCAAAACTGACCACAGTGTTTAAAGTACAGTCATGTGGACAATCCCTGTACTAGTCCTTCTGGCCACACTGTTTCTGATACAAGCCAAGATGCCATTGGCCTTCCTGGCCACCTGGCCCACTTCTGGCTCATGTTCGACTGGATGGCAACCAGCATCCCCAGGTCCTTTTCCATAGGCAGCTTTCCAACCACCCTTCCCCAAGCCTGGAGCACTGCATGGAATTATTGTGACCTAAATGCAGGACCCAGCACTTGCCCTTGAAGCTCATACCTCTGGCCTCAGTCTATGAGTCCCTCTGCAGAGCCGTTGTACCCTCCACAGATCGACACTCCTGCCCAATTTGGTGTCATTTGCAAGCACACTAAGGGTACACTTGATCCTCCTGTCCAGATTGTGGATAAAGGTATTAAACAGGCCTGGCTTCAGCACCTCTGCTGCACACCCTTCCATTGGTTTGCTACCCCTCACCTGGTTTGCCTGCCCTGGCCTCGAGTGCTCTCTAAGGGCTCCATTTACACATGGTAGAGTGTCTTTGCCACCCTTGCTCTTGGTCCTGCCCTGGTCCCACCAGCTGCTGGGGCATAAGCTGCAGGCTTCTGGCTGTCTCTAGAGGTAAAATTGAAAACAGGAACCTAGGTATGTCTTTTATGTTGGAATGTGTTTTGGGTTCTTTTGTTTGTTTTTTTTTTTCTTTTTGGAGATACTCTCAATCCTTGTAACCATGTGTTTTTGTGGCTCCCTCTACCTGTTAGAATTCTGTTTCTTATGTCTTTAGAAGCTGACAGAGTGCCTTAAAATAATTGAACTCTCAAAAGAGAATTTCAATGTCTCAGATTTGAGCATCAGTTCTTTCAATGGAGTCATTTGCCGCCCTTCTGTATCTAGCATAAAGAGGGTGAGAAATGTAATAGATCAATTATAATGTACTTCTGTCATGTCCCTCTTTATTGTTCTGTCTTTCGTAAGGTCTTTAGTACATATTGAGAGTTCAGTCCTGGCCTTCCTGACTCTTTTTTGTCTCCTCTAAGCCCTGCTATGATTTTCCAGTAACCTTTATTATTATTAACTTAGTCATGGAAGCGTCACTGTACTAGACTTTTTTACAAACCCAAGAACAAGAAAATACTCTCTGACCTCAAGTATATTTTGATATCATGTGGTTCTGCTAGTATATACCATATTCCCTAGGAGGTGATTCTGTTGATTCATTGGAAAGCATTATGGTATGCTGGTCACATCTTCCATTCCTTTCCTTTTGAGTTATGTTGGTGTCTACTGAGGGCTTCAATTCATGAATATACTATTACTTATGGAAACCCACAGATGCTCTTTATTAAGGGCAGTGCATCCTTTAGCCCCTTGCAAGACCCAACTCTCTTAAACACAGTGCTTTATTGTTTCCTTGAATTTCAACTTCAATTACAATACATTGTTCTCAGGGGTACAACTTGGTGGATTATTGAGCAGTGTCAAATGGTCAAAAGGAGACAGTGGGGGAAACAGCATTCTTGCCAAAAGAACTTAATTTCCTTTAGTATTTGCCAAAGTAGCTGATCTAATTTATGGAGAAACAATCACATTAATAAGAAATTGCATATTTTTTTTTAATAGAGCTTCATACATTAAGTCACAAATATATGTCATCTTTTAGCTGGTGTAGCTTTGACTTTGCAGTTTTTGATTGCTGTATTTAAGATTTTCTTTTTTCACATCTTAATTAATTGGACTTAAATTGCCTAATTCTCTCTGCTTCAGAAACTGGTAGTACTGGCAAAGTTCCTCATACACATTGCTAATTAGATACCTGATACAGTGGGCTTGATTGCCCTGAGAAAAATAATAAAAATGAATAAAAAAGCCTTTACAATCTGTGAGTGATTTAAGTCAGACTAAAAAATATTGCTTTTACACCCTATCAGATTACATTTACTGTCACATGTATTTGCACAGCACTGTATTTGTACACTATACCATACTCCTGCACCGCAGCCAAACATGTGAGATCAAATATGGTAAATTACTGTTGTTGTTGAGGTCTGATACACCAGAAGAAAAACACAAGTCTGAAATTACCGAAAACTTCATGGGAAAGAGGAAAGGAGTTCCCAGAAATATACTGAAAAACGAATGCTTCTCCGCTTTGAAATGAGCTCACCAGAGCCTTCCAAGAGCAGATGAATGTTCTTGACCTGATGAGTGTTTATCAACTGTCTGTATGTCTGCTTGGCAGCCTTGCTCCCTTGAAATATTCTTCATCTGAGGACCTGGGAAGATGAGGTTATGTACTCACACTTCTCGTAAAGGGTCCCATTCTCCCCGTACATCTTCAGAGAGAAATGTGTAAGAAATAGTGATTTTGTAGTGGGATATTTTATCAAGATAACTCAAAAATTACTAGCTGGATGTGCCTGTCCATGCACTCTAGAAAAGAGAATGCGTTTGGGATATTTTAGTGAAATTTATTCCAGACAGATGTATTTCTAGCTCCTTTCAAAACATTTAAAAATGCCTTTTTACAAACAGAACTAGCAGAGAATTAAGTAGAACCCCAAAGGCAGACAGATGCTTCAAACTTTTAGGTAATATCAAAAGAAAAGGCAAAGTTAGCTTGGGAACAATTTCAGTGACCTCAGCTTGAGATCTTAAACAGCAAATACTGTTTCCTGCTGAGTAATGAAGTATCTCAGATACAAATAATACATAAAATTTTGCTTTCAGGTTTCAATTGCTTTATAATACTAGATAATGTAAGTCCTGGCTAACATGAGTGAGTTTTAAGGTTGTAGCAGCTGCAGCTGGGAAAACTGGATCAACAGGTTAAAGCCCTGGATACATGACACCCCACACATCTTTGCAGGAAAGGAAAGTCTGGTTTTCAAGAATCATTGTTCCATCGTGTTTTGGGACAGGATTTGTGATTTTGTTCTTTGTTAATACAATGCCTCATGCAACTGGTTTGTGATGACTGAGTCTTGTCTTTCTAGTACTACAACCATCAAAAAATGCCCCAAGAAAGGCATTTTAAGGCTCCTGTACTGTAAGCTGCTTGTCCAAATTCACAGAATAAGATGATGCAGTCAGATGTAGCACACAAGGAGTTTCTTTTACCCGATCTCAGTCTCAGACCATTATTTTCTTTACTCTAGCAAATGGCCTTGTCAGATGTTCTTCAGTGCATCACGCGGGTCTTGCTGTGCCACTGCCAGCACCTCTGCTCCTGAGTCACTACAGTGGCAATTGGACAGAGAGCAGCTCCTTTCTTCTAGGTTTGATGCTCATGAGGAAGCCTTTGGAAGTGCAGAAGTAAACTCTAGGAGCCACATGTTAGGTGATGGGCAGGCTAGTTGTGCTTCAGAACTGGGAAGGGCCCAGCACAGGACAGAGGGCTCGTTGCAGACTGAGCACCTGAAAAGCTGGTAGCATGATCTTGAGATTAACGCCTTCTTTTCTGACAAATTTTGGAAAATAATTCATTGTTTTGAATCGCATTAATAACATGCAGAACAGCAATCCGCTCAGAAGACAAGTCAATAGGTAAGTTTATTGGTTGCAGGCTTTTATTGGGGTCCAGGAATGTGTCTCTGTATTACCTGGGCTGTTTCCTGGGAGGCACCTCTAACTATCTCCTCAGATTTCAGAAGGAATCTCAGAGGTAGGATGGTATTTGAATACCCACTGCTCAACACAAGTGCTCCACCTCATGACTGTGTGGGAATGGTGAATTCTGGGTTTGCATTGAACAGAGTTGGTCTCTTATTCAGAAAAACACTTTCCTTAGCCCAGGAGAAGAACATACTGAATGCAGCATTTATCCCACCTTCTGATAGGATTACTTCCAGCAAAGTCAATGGAATTATTTGTGCAGGATATGGTCCAATGTTAAGAAATTCTTTAAAGAATAGGAGCTGAAGTGTGTGTATGTCTTTAAATGCTGGAATTCATGCACTTTCAGGCACAGACAAAGGGAGTATTATAAATAATGAGACCATTAAAGGCATAGCATACAAGGGTGTGAGGTGTAGGGCAGGGCAGGGTGGAATAGGATAGGAAAGAAAGGCAAATAATCTCAGTCATGCAAAGAGGATAATTTGTCCAAATAACTTCTTCAAATCTGTTTCAAGGTGCCTGGTTTCAGGTTGGGACTGTCTTGATGTTACAGTTTAAATAATTAAATTATTTTTAAAATAATAGTAGAGGTGGGCACAGCCTGTAAAAATGTTAATTTTTTTGGGAAAAAAAGTAAACTAATTAAAAATAATTTCCTCTCCTGTTTCTTTGCCAAAATCTATTTTGAGGACTGTGTGTTTCCCCTCAGGAAGCCAATGAAATTTCAGACTCCTCACACAAACAGATTTGGCTGGTTAAAAAAAAAAAAAAGGAAATTATTTATTATTTTTAAATATTTTTATATTCATGCACATTTTGTTATTCATTTTGGCTGGTTAATCTCTTCATAAAACAGCAACTTGAACGTTCACCTTTCACAAGCCATTAAATTCAGATCCTGTGTAATGTTAGGTTTCTGTGCTTGTTATTGCCAGACATAGAGGAATTCTTTGTAACACTGGATGTGAGGTACATCTGGGTTGAACAAGGGCAGTGTAAATCTTGCTTCTGCTTACCCTGGGCTGCCATGCACAGGAGCAGAGCCACAGTCTCTGCAGTTCTCATCTTGTGTCCTGTGGAAGCTGAGTTCATCCCAGCAGCACATCAAAGGGTATGACTGGTGTCTATTACACACATGTTCAGTCTGCCTTTCCCAGAACCAAAAATGTAGGTTGTGGAGCCTCTTATTCCATGGAATGGGTGCTAGAGACGTGCTTGGAGAGGAGTTTGATTTGTTTTGATTTTTCTCATTCTTTACTTTGTTGTTTCCTAATGCCCATTTTGGTGCCCACATGAAAGATAACAAAGTCAAGAAAGTAAGTCTTTTTTGGGGAGGGTTTGGCCCTCCTTCTGAAAGCTGAAGTTACAGTGCCTATCCTTGTTCTGGAAGTTAAATACATGCATTTGTCAGACCAAAAGTTTGAACTACTTGAGTAAGTAGGTGGCACATGTTCCTCATGCAGTGATATCAATTCACAAGTTACAAAATTTAGGATGAAAGTTATTTACTTAATGAAGTAATTTATAAGGGAAAGGATAAGGACAAAGAAAACATGAAAAAATTGTCAAAAATGCAAGTAAAATTTCTGTGTGAATTAAGTTTTAAGTAAGGATTTTAAATGAAATTGAATAGTTTACTTTTTATTCCCAGTAGTTGTGGGATGATGGATAGGGTTAAATTTAGAGGGGATTCAGAGTTCTATGGTAAAAAGCAGCTGCAACTCCCTGGAAGGACTGAGGTTGACATGCTCCTCAATATAATGATAAACATCTGCTCAGAGAAACAGAACAGAGTGTGGAACAAAGTGGAGATTGTGTGGTCCCCCTCCATTCAAATGCCAGCAGAATGGGGACACACTGTGGTATTGAGACCATACACTACCTGTCTACCAAGGGACAATCAAGGTGTTCTGCTGCTGAAGCCAACACCCATGTCAAGCCCCCCCCTCAGGTGCCAAGCTGCGACCACACTCCCTCCCATGAGGTGCACCATTCAGAAAAAAAAGTTATTTATGACTCGAGCCACTCAAACTCCACCCAAACATAAAGAAAATAGTATAAAAGCAAGTTGGGGATAGGGGGAAAGTGGAAGAAGACCTCCACTGAAACTGCTGGGATCAGTGGATGGGCTGAGTCCATCTTCTTTCCCTGCCAGAGGGGTGCCTTGGTTTAGAAATACACTGTGTGCATTAAATGCTACTTTTAGGATTAGAGCTTTTGTTGATGCTTACTCCATAGCATATTAGTAGATTACTTTATATTAGAGCTTGTGCTTGCTTAATGTATGTATCAGGAAATTGCTTTGAAACATTTTTGCACTAGACAGTCACCAACAACCTTCAGACCTTATTAATCTGTCACAATTTGTATTAATAAAAAGTGTCATTCTGTGAACTGTTAAAGTTGTTTGTAGTGGAAAACACCTTGACAGAAGCCACTGAGAGGTCTTTACTCAGTTGAGTCCCACCTGACTAGGGTGGGATCACAAGATCCCTCCGATCTTGTGAATCTGTTGGTGAAGGATCTCATTATGAGACACCAGGGTCTCGACTTTCCTGATAGTACCGACAGGCAAAAATCTAAACAACCACCTTTCAGTAGTTTGTAATGTTTTTCTCATATATTGGGATGTTTTTTTTCCTTAACAAAATGACTGTATGATCATTGTGTGAGCAACGAGGGCAGCATCGTCAGCAAAAAGCAGCTCGGGGACAAGGCGGTTTAGGGTCTCAGTGTGGGCCTTCAGCCTCCATAGGTTGAAGAGGCTTCCATCAGTACGATACCGGATGTAGATGCCATTTTCTTCATCGAGATCTGCCATGGCCCTTTGGAGCATCATGCTGAAGAAGATTGTAAATAGAGTTGGTGTGAGAACACAACCTTGTTTCACACCCTTCGTTATTGGAAAGGGCTCAGAGAGAGCATCGCCATATCTGACTTGGCCATGCTGATCCTCATGTAACAAGATGATAATTTTGAGGAATTTGGGAGGACAAATCACTGGGCTGATTACGTGACTAATGTGTCTGTTCTGGAACAGGCAGAGGTCACCAGTATCGAGGCCATGCTGCTGAGAACACAGCTGTGCTGGGCAGGGCACGTCTCCAGGATGGAGGATCACTGCCTCCCTAAGGTTGTGCTCTGTGGTGACCTCACCACTGGCTGCCGCAAGAGAGGAGTCCCAAAGAGGAGATACAAGGACTGCCTGAAACAACACCTCAGCCTTGACCATATTGACCACCATCAGTGGTCCACTCTGGCCTCCAATCGGGAGACATGGAGGCACACAATCTGTAACGCTGCTGTCTCCTTTGAAACCGCACGCAGAATCAGCCTGGAGGAGAAAAGACAACGCAGAAAGAACTGTGCCCTGACAGTACCACCTACGGAGACTTTCTGCTGTGCCTTTTGCAACCGGACTTGCCTGTCTTGCATTGGCTTTATCAGCCACCAGCGTGCTTGAAGCAAGCATGGGTAAAACCCTCCCAAATCTTCGTTTGCGAAGTCTAGCCATGATGAGATGAATGAGTATTATCACTGAGATATATCAAACATATTCATAGATTCCTCTAAAAGGCATTTCCCATCTATCCTGGTTATGGTAGCCAGGACCAGTTTGTCACTGGCTGGGTGTGTATTCTAAACCCTCTATGTCATTTTCTCATGAACTGCTCGCAATGGACCATTGACAGCAACTGCCCAGGGCACACCCCACCCCTCAGGCTACCAGCTGGGTGTTGAGGAACTTCTGTGAGGCAAGGAAGTGTTCCTGTCTTCACACCAATGACTCAGGTGTGATAACTCCCCTCCGGGGAGCCATCAGAACCTTCACACCCATCTGAGTGGTCATATCTGCTCATGGGCCATCTGGGATTCCAAAACTATGCCGTGATTTACCTCACAGAGTAAAATCACCCATTGTGAAACTCCCCACCCTGGGGGAGGGATTGGGTGTTCTCATCTGAGCCCAAGGAGAGATAACATTAGGGTTTTGGGACTGGGGGCACCACTTGTCAGATCCAGAGGAGGAGCAGAACCTCAACAGGACTGTGACTGCAACTCTTGACCAGACTGCGACCATCATCCTCACCAGCAGGTTTCTTCTTTATTTTTACTTTGAACTCAGTGGGCCCATGTGGTGCTCAGCACAGGGGTTGGTGAGCTCCATTCTGCTCATGCCCCATTGTGCTGGGCTGTACATCTGTTTTAGTGGGTCAAATGGATTTCCCTTCTGTGTCAGTGTAATTATTTTGATGTTTTTATTAAATTGTTATTCTGACTTGCAATCTCATTCTGAGTTGGATTCATTTCTCCTGCTGGTTTAACTTTAAACCAGCACACCATCCCACTTTCATGGGAGCCACTTGTTAGCCAGCTGAAGAGTAGAGTCATTAGAGTCTGGTTGAAAATACATAAATAGGTGTTTTAATTGTTCTTGTGAGTATGTTCTCTGGCCTGAATATGATACAAAGGTTACATGTGTTCTTATGTGAACACAGGTTTGGGTTTATGTAGGGAAACAGATTACAAATATTCTGAATCCTTCAGTAGCGTATCACAACTGTGGAAACCTTGTCTTTGACTTAGAAGATGGCAGGTGAGTTTAGGCTGGTATGAGTCATGACAGAAGCAGGAATATTTTGAGATATGGGCAGTGGAATGGTTTCCCATGAGGAAGCCAAGGTATAGTCTTGCAGTTTGACAGCCTCTTTGTGTGAGTCTGGTGTGGGGGAAGTTCCCAGTGACTGACTCCCTCACAGAAAATGGGACAAGTCACCTCCCATGTTGTGCAAGGCCATCTGTGAGAGATGGGCCCCAACTTACCTCATGTCAGCTTCCTTGTCCATCCTGTTCTCCATCACTGTTCAATTTGGCTAATGCGATTTAACCTGCCTGTGTTTCCTCACATGCTGGATAAATGATCCTTTCATGAACTGCTGGGAATGCTGCTCAGATACTTTTAACCATGCTTAGACCCATCTCATAGTGCAACCTTTAAATGCCATGGTGTCAGTGGTGGGTGATGTGATTCCTGTCTGATGCAAGTGTGTAGTACAGAAATTAAAACTGGAAATTGTTTTTGTTTTGGTTTGGTTTTATCCCTATCTCATGTAAACTTTGCAGCCTTCCCAAAAGAATGTGAGGACTGCAAAGAGGAAACATGCTGGAGTTGAGAAATAGTACAGAGAAGGGTCCCATCTTGCTTTTGTGCATCATCTCTTTAATTACAAGGGATTGTGCAATGTTTTCCACCAGTTTCCCATCTTGCTGATGACACAGAGAGAATAGTGTTAGGGGGTAGCATCAGGTTTGAATGTAGAAGATGCCTGTGTTGAAAGACACCCAAGACATTTTTTTCTGCAGGAAGTGGAGGCAGCATTATGAGTGAAGCAAGGAATTACAGATGGAAAGAGATGCTATTACAGACAGCAGGATGAAGTGGTTCTCTTCCTTTTCTCTAGAGTCACTGATTGACAGCTGTAGGCAAATACTTGAGCTGAGATATTCACAGGAAGCCTCTAATAGTGAGTGCACAGTTTTGGAGGGTTTGGAAAGTGACCCCCATCAGTCCTTTGGAAAAGATGCAGAGATTGCATGAGGATGCCTTGATGTGCTTCAAACAACTGCTGATTGGTATCATGGAGGAGTTAGGCTTTCCATGTTTCTAGTTGAGTATTCAAAATCAGCTGATACTTCTGATAAGTACTTCTTATACTTGTATCAGTACTTCTGATACTTGATTTCTTTTTGTCTCTGTTTCTGTCCCAGTTAGAAATTAAGGACCATACCACTTCTTTTTCAAAGGTGTGGAAACAAAGCCACAGTGTTTGTGGTAGAACCGACTACTATAAATAGTAACTAGATGAAACTGTCCATGAAAATGTTTATCATCTCTCCTCAGAGCATGACCTGGTCCCTTCAGACTCATTAGAAGATCGTTTTTAAATCCTTATTAACTCTCCATTTTGTTGACCTATCCTGTTGGCCTCTCAAGCTCATTGAAAATCACAGCTCTCCTTATCTCTCTCTGCCTTACTGTTTTGCTCCTCTGCTTTCTCCTTTCACTTATTTTTGAGTCTGGTGCTTCCAGAAACAGACTGTGCCATTAGGAGGGAGAGCCTCTCACTTCTGCTCTTGAGAGGATGCATTTCCCCCCTTCACCAGCACTTGCCACTTAAGCTACGTGGGTTTGCCATGGAGGAGCATCTATGAGTATGGCATATACCACATCTAACCAGCACAGAGAAAGGCTCTACCACATTCATGGAGAAGTAAATCTATCCAGCCTATGCAAGCAGATTTTTTCAATGGCTTATAACTTAACCAAATCTGGGCAACTTTTAATAAGAACCTTTCCCTTGCCAAAATTTTAAGTCCTTTCTCCGAAACATGGAGGCACTAGAGCTTTTTAATGAAACAGTTATTAAAAACAAAACTAGGAATAATAACATGTTTTTTCTCTCAGTTGTTCTCAGAAAAGTTGTTCTGTTGTTCTCAGAAATGGCTGAACCAGTTCAGCCTGACTTATTTATTTTGGAAAGAGTCAGCTGAGACAAACTTTCAGCATGGGAAATTTCAGCCCAACTGGTTAGCGCTTCTCAGATTTTGGCAAAGTTTAATGCAAGTACAAATGTTCTTACACTGAGGAGTCAAAGGCAAGCTTACATATCAGCAATGCTCCTTGCTTAGTGTAGGAAAAGGCTATATATAATAACTGCTTTTTCTTAATCTTTCAGATTCTTTGAGTATATCTTGCTCTACAAAGATGCAGTGATGTTTCAGATTGAACAAGTGACAAAGCTTTGCTCGAAGATTGCTCTGACAGAGCCGTGGGATCCATATGATATTCCTGCCAACTCAACTTACGAAGATCAGTACTACATTGGGGGACCTGGAGATGAAATTATGGTACAGGAATGGTCTGACAGAAAACCAGCCAGGAAATGTATGTGCATGGTTTTTTTTCATCTTAATCAATATCTCTGCTGCCCAGAGAAAAATAAAATTATTTGTGTTTTATCCCAGCTTTCTGGAAGAAATAATAAAAACGCCATGTGCACAACATATCATTTTATTAACAAGGCATTTTATGAAGAGAATGTTCCATGTCTCAGCAGGATTAAATATATCCAAGAGACTTGACTGTATTTTAGTTCATATCATACAGATTTTGGCATGGAACAGCATCATTTTGTGTCTGAATCTGTCAATCTGTATCCAAAATTTGCCTGGAGAAGAATTGGTACTGTAATCAGGGGCATGCAAAATCAGAGTAGAGTCTGCATAATAGAAACCAAGCAGATGTCAGTGTTTGTCCGTACATGCTTCTGTGACCATTGACATTTGAATGTGTGTCCAAATTTTCTTATCTGCCATTAATAGTAAGAAATATCTCCTAAGAAGGCTTTGTTCTGTATTTGGCAGCTGAACACCTGCATCATAAAAGACAGTAAGCTGAATTTTCCAAGGCACAGTATGTTAGCTTTGGAATGCATGGCAATTTGTTAACACATTGATTTCAATTTACCTATGGTTTACTGATGACTCAAACAACTATAAAAATAATTTTAAAAGTCCCATGAAATATATGGCAGTATTCAGCTAATGCAATACTTATGAGGTGTTTATTATATAGGCTGGATATGAACCTGAGCCTTTAGCCAGAGGAAAATATTTCTCTCTTGAATAAAAGTAGAAAACTTGAAGTGGAGAATGAAGGATAAGATCACTAGACCTCTGTAACTCAGATGATATATTCTCTGGTATTCTACAAGAGGTAAATTATAATTTACTCCAAGGATTTTGTTTTTCAGAGCTCATATATTTTGAAATTTTACAGAACTTAATATCCAGATACATTCAGTTAATGAAGTGTGATTTTTATCCTGTATTATTTTGTATCTCCAGTGCTTTTCTGTGCGGTAATTCGTAAAAATAATGTCCTGAAGCTGTCTATCCACCTTTCAGCTAATATTGGCTTGGATTTTATATTTCTGTTAAAATTATAAAGGTTTCAGGAAAGATACAGGCTACCTTGGTAGCATCACATTTCACTGTGATCTTTTACTCAAAATTCTGATAGATACTTATTGAGTAAAAGATGAATCCATTTCTGTGTGCTCAAATGCAGACTCACTGAGGTCAGAAAGTGTTTTGGTATATTAGTGTGCCCCAGGGAGGTATGTTCAAATATTGCTCAGCTTGCCACCCCTTCTTTGGGTAATGTATGTGTGTTTCATGTCACAGCTTATCTATTTCTGGTAATGTGATTGTGGTATGGCATATGACACAATATTGGAAGGACAGAAAGTAAGTGTGTGTGATTACTGTTGAGTGACAGAAAATAAGTTTCCTTGGGATTGGAAAAATTTGTTCCAGGCATCTCTCAGAGAAGCTGATTTATGCTCATATTGGGTAATTTTGACAGCATCAGTTTCTTCTATCAAGGGATCTGAAACACATAAAACAACGGGATGAGGTGAAGTATGATGGAAGGGGCGAAGAATGATCGCAGGGGTGTGTGGGGTTAATAAAGAGATACAAAAGTAAGGGGTATTCAAAGGAAACCACTGCAGCTGTATTACTGCCACTACCAAAATGGCACAGTAGTGAAAATAGAGGGGAAGATAGCAAGGGAACATCTCTGAGATCAGCATATCAGGCAATTAAACTGAAGCTGAAAAAGGGACAGACTTGCTACATCACACACCTGGAGGAGATTGGCATTGAGTGTAGTCTTGAAATAATTACTGAATCAGTAGAGTGTTTGAAAAGAGTAGGAATTTTTTAAAAAAATAACATGATAATGAGAATCTGAATAAATTATGTTAAACCAAAGAAATGAGTAAAAGAAGAGACTGAGGCACTGGAGTTGTATTTGGGAATGTTCCTCTTCTTATGAGACAAACCCTCTGTGCTTGAGATAGTTGGAAAAAGATCAAAGGCATAATTTTTTGGATTAAAGTTGTGTTGAGTATCATCAATGTGAGATTATGGAGGACCAACAGCTGTAGAAGCAAGATGCTATGGCTGTCACTTCTGGTGCAGAGGAGTCCCCAGCACAGCACAGGACAAATGCTTCCCTAGGTAGGTGAGTGCAAAACTTCCTGTGCATGGGAAGGAATCAGGTGTCCTACACAGGTAGGGGAATGAAGTGTTTAGAGCATTGAAGGCTATGTTGAAAGATGACATTGTGAAATGGACCACAGGTTTTCAGTAACCTTTCAGCTCATCAGGAATGGAGTGTTAGGTGAAATATCCCAGTGCTAGCCAAGCTGATGGCACTAAAATTTGCCTTCTGGGTAAAAACAACAAAAAAACATTTCATTGCTTTACTAGAGAAGTGAGTAGCTGCTAACATGAAAGTGCTGTGACAGGTGAGAAAAGTCAGACTTCTGCAGAGCATACCTATATCTGGGACTAAGCAGAAGAGGTATACTTGAAAGGTGGCATACCGATGCCATGATGTTACCGTGATTTGAAATGTACTTGACACCAAGTTCAGGTTTAAGATTATTTCAGTGTTGAAATTACACCAGTTGTGTAGCTCTTCTTGGTGTTGTCACGCACAGGGATGGAACCATGGGCAGTTCCAGCTTGTAGACTCAGGTTGAGGAGTGGCCATTTTTTGGGCTGACATCATCATGGCACATTGCACTCCTTCTTGTCACCTAAAGGAGCCCCATTTCTGTTTGATTGCAGTGGAATCGTGGGTCGGCGTTTACACCGTCAAAGACTGTTATCCGGTGCAGGAAACCTACACAAAGAACTACAGCGTGACGACCTCCACGCGCTTCTTCGACATCCACCTGGGCATCGCTGACCCCTCGGTGTTCACCCCACCCAGCACCTGCCAGACAGCCCAGCTGGCCAGGATGAAGGATGAATGCTGATTGTGGACACTGGCTGACCTGGGCAAACACATATTAGCCAAGAGGATGGTTACTAATAGTCAGCTACTGACATCTAAATTAATTTTTCAAGCTAATTGTTGTTCTTTTTGGAATTTGTAAGTTTTGACTTGAAAGAGAACATAAACATGTAACTGAGAGAAATCTGTAACACAAAAGATCTCTTTCAATCACATTAATGTGTCCAGTGATGCACTTCCAGCATAATATAGTTATGTCTAAGTTAATATTTCTAGATATTATTTATTTAAGCTGTAGTTGATTTTCCTTTTGCAAAGGTTTCATTATTTATTTTTTCAAGAAGACAAAGCAGGCTGCAATAATGATACTGTCTAGAAGGAAAAGCTAGATGTTCTTAATACCTCTGGATGCTTGAGGGGAAACAGGACCTGGGCAAAACCTCATCCCTAAGTGAGAAATACTGTTTTGAACAATATACATCAAAATTGTGGAAATCTATTCTTTTGGGGTTTTTTTGCTTTGTGCTCTGTTTGTTTGTTTTTAATTCCTACTCTTTAGGAAGCCGATAGTCTAGTTTTTAGCTCTTTTTTTTCTTTCTGAAAAGAAACTGGAAAGGTTTTATTTGTGTAGTCCTAGCTGACATGCAAGAAATATTTTTCTGTTTCTTGGGACAATGATGTGAAAGGAAGGGAAGGAGGGAGATGTACACCTCCAAAAACAGTAAGCCAAAGTTTTCATGCATTTACTACGATTTTGGGGAGGGGTTCCAGTAGGTGCAGTGAGACATTTTTCAGTCATGTTTTGCTTCAGCACTCATTTTTCAAGGCAATACTAGTCTTAACCTATGCAGAGAGTTTAAAACGTACTGCACTCTAAATGGCTTTAATATTTTGTAGCTGTTTTCAAAAGTCTTTACTCATTGTATGGAAACACCTTTATCATTCCAGGTAGATGTGAAAAAAAGCTGTTCTTAGTGCGTAGTTCGTAAAGGCTAAAACATCCTTCACACAGTGCCTGAATGGAGTGAAAGACAAAATTGTGTGACCTGTGTGGGGAGGTGGGAGGGAGGGAGGGCAGGGAGAGGTTTTAGATGACCCCTGTGCAGCGAGGCACTGCGAGCTAAGCAGGCAGGACAATCTTTCTTTTGCACTCACTACATTGATGCCAGTGTATGTTTGCTGTTTCATCAGCATCTCAGATCTTGTTATCTCCACATTCTTTTCCAGTGGACAGGGTGAAAGTTTACTTAAGGGGAACTACAAAAAAAGAGTACAGGAACTACACATATTTTGCATTAGAAAATTCAAATCTTCATGCACCTTCACGCTCTCAAAAGTGTGGAATTATGATGGGGTTTGCACTTCTACCAAATGGAATTAATTGGTTTGTTCTGTAAGGTATGCATGTTGCTTATTATTTGCAAATAAGTTTACAGACAGATTCTTGTCCTCTTACACATCTTGGGAAGTTGTTTGCTCCAGAAGGTGTCTGACTGTAAACAGTGCAACACTGGGAATTTTGGTGTCTCTGAAGGAGAGTTGCTGGGCTGGCTTTTAGTGCTTTATATGCTCATAACTGTTTGTGCATAAGCAAGTGGGACAGTGGTTCTTTTGCTTTCACGGTTGTGGTCAGAATGGCATTTTACTTTGCCCTGTGCCTAATGAAAGCACATATACATATCAGTAGAAATTTAGCTAGTTCATTAAAAAATTTCTCTCAGACAGGACCATTTCACTGAAACACGTTAGTGGAAAGGAAGATTGGATTTCCTTGAATTTAGAGTGCATTTATTCTGTACTCGCCTTCTGTATTTTTTGTGTCAACCTAAATGCTAACGGCATATTGTTCTCATTAGGACAATGATCAACATGCATTTCTATGTGTCTTGTTAGAATCTGGAAAATATAATAAATCTGGCTAGCAAACATGATGCTGTGGTACTGTATCATTTGGGATGGCTCTGTTGTGGTCAAGCAGATAGCTGGGTAATCCGGATGTTTGTATTATGTTTTGCTGACAGTGATATAATTTCTAGCAATAACATTAAGTGTTCCTTTAAAAATGAATTTGCAAAAGTCTGGAACTCAAAAGTGCTTTAAAAATTTTGCCATGGGCAGATTTTATATGGCTAAATATGTACCTCTTGAACAATGTTGTTATCTTCATATTTATACTCTGCAAATTCAATAAAGAGAGTTGTCAAAAACCAAAATTTAGGATTTTAAATTAGCCATGAATCAAATATGAAGGACAACATGAGTATGCCTGGTTTGTTATCCCTGTTATGATTTGCTTTGGTTTGTTGTGTTCCCCAAGAGACATTTTGTCTTTGTGCAGCTATACCAATGACTCAATAAGAATAAGCATAAAGAGAATTTAAGGCACCTATATAGTATGCTGCCACAATTGAGTCAAAATTGGGGTTTCATGTGTCTGATAGTCTGGCAAATTTGTTTGTCATAGTTACTTGGTGGAAAACTAATAATAAATTGGTATGTATGTGAGTTATGTGGTATTCTGTGGGAACAGTGACAGAAACTAGGAGTTGGATAGCCTGTGAGACAAACCTGATTTTGTGAGATTTCCGGTGTTTCCTGGTTTCAGCTGGGCCAGAAACAGTGCAAACATAGATTGGCCTGCAGTATTTTTATGCTTCTGCTTGGAGGCTTTGCTGAAAGCAGGATGTGTAGAAGCACAACATTGTTTTCCTTAAAGTTAACCAAACATTCCTGAACCTCAAAAAAAGGTTTAGTTTGAGTTTGGGGAGGAGATCTGGACATTTGGTTGAGTTCCTGTTTTAACAGTTTGTTTAACTCTAGTATTAGGGACAGATTTTGCTGCCTTGAGCCATGTGGCACACCATGGAAGTGCTGCCATTTACCAGGACATGCCAACTTTTATAAAGGAGGTAAAAAGAAACAAAATAATCCATAGTCAGAGCAAATTTTAGTGAAGAAATCCCTAAAGAGGACACTATTCTTATTCTGGGACTCTAACAAAATTAGTGTGTTTCTCACCTTGAAGTTTGTTTCATTCTAATGCTCACACTCCTTGCAGTCTTGCATCTCTTTTCCCACCAACCTTTACTTCCTAATGTCAATGAAGTCCACTTCCAAAACAGTGTTTACATCCCTCACTTGCATGTATTTCAGTAGGACTTCAGCAGTTAAATACCTGCTGGATATCAGCTAGACTGGACCTCTTTAATTTTGCCAGCAGTTCTGTCTCAAGTTCAGGAGCAGTGCCAGCCATAACCAAATGTGAGCAGCATATGCTGAACTACCTGTGGGTGTCCAACAGAGAGACCAGAGTTGGTTCAGGTGCAATTTCTGGTGACCCAAAACACCAACTGATGAGAAGTCTTCTATTGACTGTTACATCACATCCTGCATTTCCTGCATCCTGGGCCACAGACTGGTGCTGGAAGCAAACCTCAGGACATTCCCACTTAACAGAAAGGCTCATCAGGAGATCATCAGCTAGTTGTGTGTTCCCTAGCCATGAGGACTAAAGATTTCAAAAGAGCACCCACAAAAACAGACAGAGGTCCCTGACTTTGAAGGTCTGGAGGTCTCCATCAGCTACCTTTGCAGGAGGCTGAAGGTATGGCTTGGACTCAGACACATACAGATTGAATCTTCACATCAGCATTCAGGCATAGGAACAAATGAAGCAAGCTTGGAAGGCTTTTTAAATTTCTGAGCATTTAATGCTTGGTAAGGGGAGAGGAAGAAATGCTTATGATCCAATCAGTAGTCCCAGAAAACTGTCAGAAATGTAGGACAAGAATGATGAAATGTTGCCAAGAAGTTAGAGTAAATTTCCAAACACTAATTTGAGTGTATACTGTTTTAACACGTCCCAGGGTAAAGATCCATGTGGTTTGATATGGCTGTTTAAGCACAGAGCCTGAAACTGCATACTGAGTAAAATGATGCACATAGTTACTGTATAGTATTTTGTTTGAAACAAAGACAAGTAGCCCAGCTCTGTGCATTTTGCAGGCATGAGTGCTTGACTGATGGCCTGCCTGTTTACCTACAGGAATATAAGTATTTTTAAAAGGGTGCTGCCTCTGAGCACTGTAGAATTAGTCTTCTCACCACTACATTCATGGGAACCTGCTTCAGAACCCTTTGTTTCCCACTCTGTAAATTGGGAAGAGTAATTCTGCTGTGCACCCGCTCCTGCCTTCCTGACCGTGTTAGCTCTGGGCCAACATCACTGTCTCAGCCAGTGGGTCCCCCGAGGGCTGTAGGCACTGGTGCAGCAGCATGTATGTCATGGAGGGTTCCCATCCTCTGCCTTATAACGTGTAACTAAAACTATGTGTGAGTGTTGCACGTCTGGGCTGACCTTGTTCACCCCTGCGTGCTCACCCCGTGCACGGGGGTGTTGCTCGTGTGCCGTGACATCCCCACTAACTGGGCTCAGCTTGGGCTTCACTGACGCCAGGCAGAGGGACCTGTGAGCAAAAGGAAAGGAGAGCAAGTGAAAGGAAAGCCTGCTGGGCTCACCCTGCTCCCCGCCAAGGCTTTTCCCACGCTTGCCCTGCACTGATAAACAGCTTTGACGTTCCTGAAACAGCAGCAGCTGCGTTGCCAGCTCTACGCCACAGCCCGTGTCATGCTGAAGGAGAGGGTTGGGTTTCACCCTCTGCACTAAAATTATCCTCCAGGCCAGGCCAGCAGCTCAGCTTTGTTTTCGGTGGGGAACTCATGCCCGCTCCCATCAGCCCTGCCACTGCTGTCCCAGCCTGGCTGGCAGGGGTTTGTGCTTGTGCCACCTGCCCCAGTCCAGCAGTGACAACCCCCTGGGTGGCCAGGCAGTGCTCTTCAGCCTGTCCTCACCATCCTGTCTTTGTTCCTCACCCCCCAGTTCAAGCAAGAGTCTGTCAGGGACCTTGCTGTGCCCACATGACAGATCTCCTTCACTTTCCTACAGGACTTTCAAAGCTCTAGGAAAAGCTCTTCCTATCTTCCCACTGCCACCCCATTTTGAAATTAATTTTTTATGTGGTTTCTTCAGCTGTTTCCTTTCTCCTTTATATGAAGGCTGTCTCTGTTGTTGTGGGTGGGGCTATTTATCGTATGAATGCTGAACTTGAAGTGTTATTTTACCACCCTCTCGGTCCCAGGTAGCAGCCCTTGCTTTTTGCTGCAGTATCTCAATGACTTGTGCAATGAAGGATGTTCTTGAGCGGTTTGCACTGGTAAGAGCACAGGAGTGAAAGTGCTGAAGGTAATGATGAGTGACAACACACTTACTGGTGGCCCAAGTGACTACCAACTCTGATGACAGTGTTAAAACTGAGCTCTGGAGAGGCTGTAGATGCTTAACCCTGAGCAGTACACCACCCCCCTCCAAAGGAAATGGGGAGCTGTGCCTTGCTTTCTTCAAGGAAAATCACATAATAAATCCTGTATTCATGGCCACAGCTCATTCTCAAGCAGCTTATTCATAGAAGGACAGAAAAACAAATGTTTTCTCCCTGAATTCTTCTACAGACATTATGTAAAGCTTAGTTATTTTCAAAAAATATTATTTATTTTGAATTAAACAAGTAGTATGTGGAAAGTTCTAAAGATTTGTAGTGAAACAGAATCTGTATCTATAAAGCAATGTAGCTTTAACAGAAAGTTTTTCAGCCTTAGAACTTCTACTTTAAAGTAATAAATAATGCAGCCTGTCACAAGGACTGAACTCTCAGTAATAATACCAGTTGGCATTGAGCTTTGAAAGAAGGTGCTTCTTTTGTGGGCTTGAAGAGGAGTTCTTACCTAAAGCTGGCTACTTTTCCAACCATACCAACTGAGCTAACACTAACCCTGACCCTGTCCTGTCAAAGGAGTTTATTTACTTGTGTGTAGGATCATTACTCTGCAGATCTCCAAAGAAAAATGGTATTTTATGCCATCACAGGATCATTCCTTGAGTTTTTGGTAGTCAAATATCATTGCTTGAACACAGGGAAGGCTGTGAGTAAAAGGCAGTGTCCCTTACCATGGGAGAAATCTTACCCAAACTGAAGATGTTTTTCCCTATTTCCACCCTGCTGTGGTGTCCTCAACTAGAAATCTCACTCAAAAATCTGTAAGGTTCATGTTCCATGTAGGTGAGAATGGAAGAAAAAGCAGTGAAAGGGAAAGGTGAAAAAAACAAGTGAGACAAGGCAAAATTCAAGTATGCCAGTGGTAGCCCTAAAACCAGTCAAACACACCCCAAAGAAGGGAGAGGGAGAAAGAAAGTAAGAAGATGGAGAGCCATCTTTGCCTACCCCTTCTCAGCCTGTTTTATGGATTTATAGAGAGGACATGGGTGACAAATCCAAATTTTAAGGTTTCTAAACATCAGCACTTCTCAGGCAATACAGGTCCCTGAGAGGCCTGGCCAGTCTGACAGAACACCCATGGAGTTTGCTTATAGGGCACTGCTCACTCAGTGCCAGACGGCCCTGCAAGGACCCAGTGCATGATTTTTGGGTGACCTGCAGGAGGAAGGAGAGCCTGGGTGGACTTGACCTTTCTGGTTCTCTGCAAGGAAGTACCAAACATTTGCACCTCCCACTGAAGTGGATAGATTAAGCGTGAAATACTCTCTAACTGGTGGAAATAAACAGTCGGCACTTCTGACTCTGTTCTTTTATTTCCAAGAAAAGTTTTCCTAAGTGAGCTGCTGAATTTGGACATTGAAAGTGCTCAACTCTCTTCCATTTAATTTCCACATTGTGCTAACTCACACTGCCAAAATGATATTGCCCTTACAATTATTTGTTCCAACAGTCTCACTCCTACAGATGTGAATGGAAAGGACTGATGGTCCCTCTGGGAAACATTAGGACAAATAATCAGAGGGAGAAATCCAGAACAAAGAAAGGCAGGACATGTTCCCATGCACCTGTTGCCTTTGTCATCACTGAGCCATCCGAGCTGGACTTGTGAAATGGGCAATTGCTAAAGTTAAGCCACAGGAAGCAAAGCACTGTGCTTCAAAGACTGGGGCTAATTTTGCCTGTATTAGAGCAGTGCTAGCATGATGTCAGACGTGTTGCTCACTAATGAAATCTCCCTCTCCAGAGGACTTTTTTAAACAGCAGAAGGAAATGTTGGATATTACCTCCATGGTGAAACATGTTCCTGCCAGCCAAAAACACCATCCACGGGCAGCCAAACACAATACGTCCCTAAAACTTCCTCCTTTATTTCCACAGCAGCTGCCTGCAATATGGCTGGGAAAGAGCTGTAGAGGAGGGAAGTATATTTGGTATGTGTTTGGTCAGGTGTCTTGAGCACTACAGTGAACTTTGGGCCACCTGAGCCCAAGAGTGTGAGCAGAATCACTGTACTCAAGTGCTGTAAACAGCACTCGCTTTGTACTGAAAACCCTGGCCTTAAAGTGCCCTGCTGTGTAACAGCAAGTCATAGGAAAATGTTTGGGATGAGATATAAACCTCAGATCAGGCCTCAATATCCAGAGCTAAAAACAAAAGAAAAAAGCCAAGTAACACCTGCATTTCCCTAAAAAAAAATAAAAATAAAAAAATCCATCTATAGTGGCTAAAAGATGTGACTATTTTTTATTTTGATGTGGCACTCAGTGCCAATTATATAGGAAGTTGTTATTTCCCATATGTACTGTTGCTAGATACAGCACAGTATGGGAATGCATTTTGCCCAGTCAGAGCTAATTGTTTCAGTATGTGCTAGTTCAGCATCCATTTGCACGTGGCCACTGTCAGAAGACCCTGAGGTGGCTCCAGGCTGAGGGAGAATAGAGCTTGGGCATCCCCTGAGAGGCATGACCAACGTGTGGGATAAGGAGGCAGGTCTCAGTCATGTTCAGCAAGCAGCTGATCACCAGTGCTGGGATCAGGAAGGAATTTTCCTTTGGGGCAGATTAGCACAGTTTCCCAGGAGTTTTTTTCCTTCTTCTGCAGCATCAAACCTGACCAATGGTCAGAGCTCCTCTGATCCTTTTTGAACTAGATTGCTGTCTGCTGTTCCTGAGCCACAAAAGTGGCACTCATGCCCCACATCTGGAGAAAGGCAACTTTCTAGGCTCCCAAGGTTGGCCCTATGGATGGCACCAGGGATTACTTCTTGTCCTCTGTGGCATTGACCACAGCCCCCTGTCAGGGCTCCTCTGGCCCCTGCAGCTCAGTTTCTGCATGCTGCTCTTGTGCCTCCAAGGCACCACTCATGCCCTGGCTCTCTGGGCCATTGCAGATGTGGAGCAGAAACAACACTGCTCTTCCCTTGGCTCAGTTTCCCCAGGGGTTCTTGCTCATGCCAAACGGTCTGTGCTTGGAAGGGTTCCCAGCTTCCAACCCCATGAGGAGCTGCCACTTTTCAGCTCTCCCTGTGGGCAATACAAATGCCAGGCAGGGCATGAGAGAGCTTTTCATGCATGGCTGCCCAAGAAGCACAGCAGAGCAATTTTGGAAAGGCAGAAGGTGTGCCTCATGAGTGTGTCATCAAGATGTGTCATGATTTGGAAAATAGCACACACCTCTCCTTCTTTTGCGTGTTATTGTTACTGACCCTCATTCTTGCTCTTCAGGAAACAGGGACTGCTTGGCCTGCATTCATGCTGCCATATGATTTGAGATTTTGCACCCAAAGTGATACATGACATTGGTTATTGTTCTTTCTCTTTAAAGGTTAAACCCAAAAATAATTTAAAAACAGAGAAAAAAAGTAATACATTATCAAATAAAGAGAGAAAATCACATTCTTAAAACTTCTGAGTTTTTTTTTCTCGAAAGGGCCTTCTTTGTCCATCAGTCAATTCTCTGCTTTCCTGTTTCTGATAAAGGTTAATATTTTACAGATAATTTTTGGGTTTCTTTCAATATCAGTAACACTTTTTAAGAATTATTGTATGATCTATGGGTTGACCCAGTGTCTGCCTCTGATTTGAAAGAGACTCAGTGCACATGGCACCCCTTCTTTTGGCTCCAGGCAGTCCCGCTGTTTGGGTTATTCCATATGAAAAGCTTCAGGAAGGATGTGTGGTCAAAACAAGTATGTCCTCTGAAGGAATGGTGGTTACAGACTGACATGTTCATTCTCTGCAGAGAGTGCCTGGGTGAAGGACTCTCACCAGGAAGATGAACAGCATAATTTTGCAAGAAACCCTATGGACAAACTTGCCTGGAGAGGTGGAGTTCATATCAGCTGTGCTGGATAGAAACTGTGCCCTTAACTCCTTGACACAAGAGACAGGTGAGTGAGACAGAAATTGGTTTTCCCCATGCAATCCCAACAGCATATGGCTCTCCACCAGATTCGGGGACTTGCAATGACTTGGGTTCTGACTTCCCTTTGCAGACTTTAAGTGATGGGTTTACAAGTCAAACTGAGGATTGCATTAACCTGCTCCTGGCTGCACCTGCACAGTTTGATCATGCTTGTGAGCATCTGTCCTGAAACAGACGCAGAAAAATAGACTAAAATCCTGTTTCTACTTACATCCTTTGTGTTGGAAGTGGCTTTGAGCCATTCCCACACATCTGGGAGAAGAGCTCAACACCTCCCTCTCCATTTCCCTTCTTCAGGAAGCTGCAGAGAGCAGTGAGGTTGCCCCTCAGCCTCCTTCTCTCCAAACTAGACAAACCCCTCATCCTCAGCTGCTCCTCAGAGGACATGGCTTTCAGCTCTTTCATCATTTTGTTGTCCTCTGGATGCATTCAAGGACCTTCACATCCTTTTTAAATTTTGGGACACATGATTCTCAAGATGCACTTGCAGCAGTGCTAGATACAGTGGGATGGTCACCCCTTTTGGCCAGCTGGTTGTGTTGTGTTGTGACCCCAGGATGTGGTCTGCCCTCTTGGCTGCCGGGGTACACACTGCTGACCTGCCAGCACCCCCAGACCCCTTTCTTTGGGGCTGATCTCCAGCCATTCCTCTCCCAGTTTGTATTTGTGGGAGGTATTATCCCAGCTCAGGTGCAGAATCCAGCATTTTTTTCTTGTCCAATTTCATACCATTGATGATTGTTTGGTGTCCAATCTATCCATATCAGTCTGCAAGGTCTCTTGTCTCAAGAGAGAGTCAGAAACACCTCCCAAATTAACAACAGCAGCAAACTTCCAACTCCTTCCTCCAGATCATTTCTAAATATATTGAACACAATTGTCCCTAGAACAGGAGGAACACTACTGGGGATTGGTCTCCAGGCAGATGTAGCCCCAATCCCTACCACCCTTTGAGCCCTGCCCTTCAGTGAGTTCTTCACCCAGTGAACCATGTACCTGCTCACTTCACAGTCAGAAAACATGTCCAGAAGGTTGAGGTGAGGAGCAGTATCAAAAGTCTTGATAAATTATAATCCAGACAAACTGTGTCCACTGCCTTCCCTTCATCCACTTCCCTTCATTCATCTTACACTAGAAGAATATTAAATATATTATGCAGGACTTTCCCTTGTGAATCCATGTTGTCTGTGCCTGATGATTGTGTTATCCTTTAAAGTCCTCCCAGTAGTACCCAGCATCATGTTCTCTGTAACTTTCCCAGACACTGGGGTTAGACGAAAAGGTCTGTAGTTTCCTGAGTCTTCCCCCATGCCCTTTGTGTAAACTGGAATAAGAATTCTTCCAGTCAGAGGGAACTTCTATTGTATGAGAACACCTGGTTCCATCACTGTGCTTCCTGAAGTGGCATAATTGGCTAATTGGACTACAAAAAGGGAGCTTGAGAATGCCTACAGTTCTTGCTCATTCGTTGTAATGGCACTAGACTTGTAATACTGCCTTCTGTGAAGAGCATATGATTCTTTTAGAAAACTAAAAGCCAAAACTTTCTGTTTCTGCAAGTATGCAAGGACGGTGAGAGATATACTCAGTGCAGTCTTTTATTTTGTTGACAGACAATGAGAGATTAGTCTCACCCTTTGCAAAGCTTCAGATAACAGAAGTCAAGTATTCAGCTTCAGACAGACTTCCAGCCACCTTTTTTCTGGCAAGTGTGACAGAAAAGTCAACATTCCAGTAAAAAATTCCAGCCAATTCAATTGACACTGCAATGCTCGGCAAGAGGAGCATCAAGGGCTTTATAATCTGCAGCTGGGCATGAAGGAGCATCTTTGGTTCCGGGTTTGCTATGGCAATGAACTGGGCTCCTTATTTGTTCATTGTTTATTGCATTTTTTTTTAATTTTCCCTTGTGAAATCTCTTTATGGAAGACTGGAAAACCCTAAGAAAACCTAGTGTCTGAAATTTCTGCAGTTCGCAGAAGAGCACAGGCCTGTTGGCTCTATAGTTCCTAGTATTTTATTTAGCAGTAGCTGCAGAGGTTGGCTACGACCCATTGAAGTTTAAGCTCATACTTTCCTACCAAAAGTCCTTCCTTCTCTACCTACCCTATGGCTGGTCTCTGCTCCAAGCTCTCTCATACCACTTTGTTTTTCCAGCTACTTCATCCGGCTGCTTCCATTTTTTGAATACTGTAAAACACTTACAGGCATATTGTAAACATTCCTGCTAGGGGACTAACATGTTTGATCCCTTTTCAGATGGCAATTGAGAACACCTCACCCCTCACTCTTAGTGGCATATTATGTCCAGAGGCATGTTATGTATACACATACAGTAGAAGAATAGCATATAATTGCCAGGTCATAAAAGCAGCAGTCATTATTAACGTGGTTATTTACTGTTCATCTTATATGCCATGGTTATAACACCAGATTTGGAAGTTTCCATCACTCCTGTGCTCATTATGTTAAGTTTTTTCGATCTTATGCATCCTTTCCTGTTCCTATAAGGCTTTGTTTCAGTTTAACATTAAAAGGGGTTGACATCTGCTCATGAAAGAAATTTTTTTGTTCCTTTGCAGCAAATCCTGACAAAATCATTAGCAAGTGTATCTGTATCATTGTATAAATCCTTAAAATACGTTTATTAAAGAAAGCTTTTCATTTGAACTCCTGCTACCGTAGTAGGGGTCTTCCCAATTTAAACACGGGGTTGCTCCAAGAAAGAAGTTTTTCCAGATGATGTGAGCTCATTCTCATTCTGTGTTTAGCTTCAGCTTTGTTTCCACAGGATCTAAAGAAGGACTGAAGTTTAAAAGCAAGTAGAAGGCTAAATCACCAGGGAGATGGAAAAGAGTGTTTTCATGAGATGTTCTAAAATTACAGATAGCTGCCTTGGCCAGGTTTGATGGTAGCAGTCAAGAAACTAAGCACTAATTTTATATTTTAAAACTGTATTAAAATGGGTTTATTTTTCAGTTGGAATCTGAATGACTCATAGTAATCAGGAGGTGCAAAAGACCTTGTGCCAGATCTTTATGCAGTGCAAACCAGTGTCAGTCCACAGCATCCAGTGGAGCTACTCTGGCTGGCGCCGAGCAAGCCGCTGACTCTTACATACCATTTGCTGTCTATGAAACCCAGGAAAACAACCCTTTTAGAGATGGGGAGCTCCAAGGACAATATGAGAGAGCTCCACAGCTCAGCCTAGCTCGGTTTTGTCTCCATTTCCACTGACCACAGCAGTGGCGTGACAGTCCACTCCCTCTGAAACAAAACGTGCGTCCTCTCAGCTTTGCTGGGCTGGCCATGCAAGCACCCCAGGGGACAAGTGACATGATATTGAAGTGACCTCACAATGCTGAGTGCCAACGCTGGCCCCTCTCTGACATGATGGAAGCCCCTCTCTGGCATGATGGAAGCAGAATGTGTTCATGTAAGCAGCGAACGAGCGCGCCCTTGACTGGACTGTCGTTTCTTTGTCACGCTGCAAAGCGCAGCAGACGCCAGCGCCGTCCGCACTTGCATAAACACACACCGTCAAAGACCTGGAAGCCACACGCTGACACAGCTCACAGGCAGAGCTTCTGTTCTTGTAATTAATGAACTCCTGGCAGGAGGCTGCCAGGATCTCAGCAGCCCCTGAAGAGCTCATGCCAGACCACGCAGAGGTGGCATTCGCTGAGATTAAAGACTCGGCTGCAGTGAAAAAGAAAGCGGAAGCAAACAGCAGCCTCTTGCCAATAACTGCGTTTTCTAAGGCCGAGTTTTGCTGCAAACTTGGGCCACAGGGATGTTTGCAAGGGTGGCAGGGGAAGATGTGAACAGGACTGGGAAGAACTGAGATAATCGACTGAAAAATGCAGAGTGCAATGCTGTGATAACACCAGCACATCATGGCACTGAGTTCTGCATCTGTTCAAGGTAAATGAACTCAAGAGACCCAAACTCTAACTGGAGAACTAAAAATGGGCCCCTTGAAAGCCAAGCCCATAGGTTAACCCCAGGCCATAAAGGTAACTCCATATCAAGCATCACCTTTTTTGCCATTGTGGCACTCGGCATCCAATGCCTCTGTGTGAACTGCAGGTCCAAAGCACAGCACGCCTGCTCTGTGTCCATGCTCAGCACCAGACTACATGGGGTGAGTAGGAAAACGTCCCACTGTGGTGCCTTGCCTTTGTGAAAGCTGCTGGAACATAGACAAGGTACAGTGGATTTCATGGAATGTTTTGTTCAAATGAGAGTTTCTCTGGCATGAACTCAGTGAGTCTTGCTCCTAACCCTTATTTCTTCAGAGCCAGCAGAGCTTTGGCCTGCTCTATACCCCCATTTCTAATTTGCTATTCATAACCCTTAATAATCTTTAACTTTCCAGCACTGGAAACTCCTTACTATGCATTTTAAAGTCATGGTAAACATTAAAAAAACAAATCACCTTGCCATTTATGGCTTGAATTGGTTTATAGTGTTAGAAATTATGACTAATCTCTTCTTTTCTGACCTCTTTTGCTTATATTTTCAATTTAGGAAGAAACTTTGAATAGGAGTTATTTATTCAAGGAGAGAAATGCACAACACAGATGTACCTGTGAAAGAGAGGGCAAAGCATCCACAGGTACTGAACATGCATAACCAAGTAGAAATTTCATTTATATTTAAATTTGAAAGTAGCCTGTAAGTTGAAAAATAACCTAAAGCACAATAATATCTAGTTCTGTCTTTTGAAGAATACATATGCAAGAAAAAAAGACATTTAGGACAAAGACTTTGTGACTCATTTTGTATCTCTCTAATGAAATTAAACAACATATTTTGGTTTAGCAGGAATTTTTGAGCTCTGTAACTGTAAAACAAAAAACAAAGGAATGGATTTGGGTTTCTCCATGTTTTGGGTGGTTTTTTTTGGTTTTTTTTTGGTGCAGGAATTATTGCCTTATACTGCAAATTTTAACAAAAGCTGCTGTAATTTTTACTTCAAACAGAGATACAAATATTGTGTGGTGATTAATATCCTAGATTTTTTTTATCCTTTCTTGTCATAGAACTGATTACTGAGGGTATTATTATTGTTATCAGCTGATCTGAAATTCAAACCTTTAAGTCCATAGCAACAGTTTTCATTTACTTAAATATGGAGTAAACACTTCTACAGCTGATGATGAAATGGAACTTCATTGACTTCAATGAGAAAACAAATGTTTTCTCTTCTACCAAAATCAGAGGAGGCAAATTACATGTATTTGCTAATCTCTGCAGTGTATTTTCTTTAAGTGAGAGGGGTAAAATACTTCTGTTTTTTCAAATCACTTTATGAAATTAAACTACGTCAGTGGATGGGTATGGGTCTTAATATTAATTTACAGGCAATAATTTTTTTAAAGTTGCTAAATGAAACCAAAGGCATGGCACTCAACTTTCACAACTCAGTTTCTTGAATCCATATTTAAGCATTTAAAAGTTTATCAAAGACTAGTTTGTAAAATGTTCATTCCTGAAAACAAAACAAAGCTTTAGTATTTCAATTGCCAGTAAATTGACTTGAAACATAGCTTCTGACATTCACTTTCAAAAATTAGAGCCAAGATTTTGATAACATTAAAGTAGAAAATCACGTCCTTTCTGCAGAGGATTCTGGGAGATCCAGTTTCAGTGTTATAATTCTATATGTAAAACTTATTTTAGAGTATGTTTTAGGCCCTTTAAATTCTATTTGGATTATTCTTCAGAAAGGTTTACAGATAATATCAACAAAAAAAAATCTGTAATTTCTATTTACAGATATAAACTATTACAATTTCTTATTAAATTATACAATTATTAAAGTTAATCATAGATTCATGGGATTGTTTAGATTGGAAAAAAACCTTGCAGATTAATGAGTCCAGCCATTAACAAAGCACTGTTAGTGGCTCTGTCTCCTAAAACATATGTTGAGACACAGCACTGTCACTGGTTCTGTTTACTAAAAGATATGTCAAACATGGAACATTCACTTCTTTGATTGTGTGTTATAAGCCTCGATTTCACAGTACTATACCATATATTTTAACTTACAAGACAGTGAACAGAGATGCAAAGCTAAAAAAAAAATGGACAAAGGTCAGATTTTAGTTGTCTTAAAATCAAGAAACTCACCTTGGAGTTCTGTAGGTTTATCTGCCTAAATAATGATGCCAGTTAGTTGTGTTGCAGTCAGGGGACATGCTGAAATGTAATGAAAGCACTGGGAATATGCCCATTGACTTAAAAGATATGTGGATCTGGTCCTGAAGTGCTACAGATAAAACAGCTATTCCTTCTCTCTTCTCCCAGTTCTTAAATAAATTGTGAGTGTGATTGCATAGTCATGCTGGAGGACAGATACTGTGGTAACAGAACAACAGGTAACAGGCATCTTTTGGCCTCAGTGCTCTTGGTGTGCGTATCATACCCTGATGAAGATACAGACACAGAGAGCAGCATTCTTGCTCATGTAAAAGATTTAATTATTCCTGTGTCTCTCATGGCTCACTCACAGTCCTCTTGCATTAGGGTAAGAGGATATTTAAATCACATATTAGGGAGAAATTCTTTACTGTGAGGGTGGTGGGACAGTGGAACAGGTTGCACAGAGAAGCTGTGGATGCCCCACTCTTGGAATACATGGAGGTTGCCAGGAAGGAGAAAAAGCCGTTTCCAAGACAGAGGCCTCAAGGATAACGATGGAATCTGCAAGACAACCTTGGCTGACAGTGAACTGAGAGAAGAACCTGCTCATATTCCGCAGAATGATACACGTGAAGAGCTCTATTGATAAAGTTAAAATTAAGATAGATAAGAACTATGTGAATTCACAAAATTTGCAAAATATGTCTTTGTTAATATTTAGCCATAGTTGTGTGTTGTTAGGTAGTTTTAGAAATATGCATAATTGTGTGTTGAGATAGTTCTTTCTTATACTTTGAAATCCCTACCTAGTGGAACATAAAGATGCAAGAACGTAAACATTTTGAACCTTTTCTGCCATTCCCAAATAGAAATATAACTCATAGACAAAGAGGAATTAGAATAAAACTCTCATTTTTGCTTTTGATGCAGTCAGGCTATCTTATTTAACAGCTAAAGGCTATAAGCCTCTACAAAAAACACTAAGAACCGTGTCAGCCCCAAAGTCATCGTAACATCCCACCCCGGGCAGTGTTCAAGGTCAGGTTGGATGGTCCAGCAGAAAGTGTCCCTGCCCATGGCATGGGGGCTGAAACTGATAGATGATATTTAAGATCCCCTCCAACCCAAAGCATTCTATGATTCTGTGATTATTTGGCATCAGCATCCTGCTGCATCTTTACCTCATAGCCCTAAAGTCTGATCTTCTGAGGGTGGCCTGTGCGGTGAAGGGAGTCTGTGGCAACTTCCTTAGCAACATCCTGCTGAGAACACGGCCGAAACAGGTGTTACCACGGGTGGGTTTGTACTGTTGTTTGCCATTTGGCTGAAATAAGTGAGTTCATAAAGGTATGACTGAGGGACCTCTTTTCCATCCCTTGGTCAGTGCAGGTCATGGACTGAGTTACACACACACTGCACAGAGACAAAGGAAAATTTTGTTTGGGTGCTCAAAACCTTTTTTAATCTCACCCACACTATAATAACTTGTCCCTGTCCGACGGCAGAGCAGAGGCTGGACAGGCTTCCTGCATTGTGCTCCCAGTGTCTCCTGGCTCGGGAAGTGACAACATCTTGAACTAATTTTTTTAAATGGGGGTTGATTTTAGGCAACATATTTTCCAAACTGTTTTTTTAAGTGTAAGTCTAATTTTGTTTTTTTTCTTTTTCTTATTTTCTTTTTCTTTTTTAAACCACTTGGCAGAGGAAGGAATTGCGTGCAGGACCTTGAATGAGGGACACTCAGGGCAGCCAAAGACATCAGCAACATCTGGCAGCCACCTCTGGAAGGCAGGAGCATCACTGAAGGCTGGATGTAGGCTCTTCCATCAGCGGAGCGCTCAGCCGCAGACAGGGTCACTGACCACAGCCCAGTCTGCTGCTCTTTCCACCGCAGACAGTTGTCCTTTTCCACATGGCCAGGTACAATGTTTCTGGGACAAATTTGGGGGTTTTCATCACCAGTGGTGAGCGGGTGGGAGAGAAGTTGCACCCAAATGAAGGACCATCACGTGTTGGGCTGGAGTCTCATGCTAGCCAGACTACACATGCAGGGAGAGATTTGCTCTGTGTTTTCTCCTCCTGGGTATTAACAGCAGTTTGAAGAGAAGTAAAATGGGCAGCCAAAGTTTCATCTCCCCCTATTGACTTCCCACCTTTGAGAAGCCACTTGTGGGGCTTCTTTGGCACATCATGAGTCTGCACAAGAGGGAAGAGGACTTGGCCAGCTGCAGTTGCCTCAGGCCTGTTGGCTCACCTTGAGTGGAAAACACATGAAGCACCAAATATCATCCACTGAGGTTGTTTCACCAGCCCCAAACATTCAAACATTTTAAAAAATGCTCCCAAATACATAATGAGAGTGGCTTAATGCCCCTAAAATTGAAGTACGTGAGCTGGCCAGGGGATGTGCAATTGTTTCTTTGCAACTCAAGGCCAGACACTCCTGCATGCCAATGAGGACAAAGTTCCCCAAAGGGGTTTTTCTTTCCTCAGGCTTGTCTAGTGCAGTGGGGCAGTGAAGATGCTGCAAGACACCCCATAGTCCACTTCAGTGGGACGAGATGAGGACCCCATGCTGTGTGCAGGGCTATTGCCCATCGTGGTGCTTGGGAGGGTGAACCCAGATTCTGCACATAGGTTCAGGTTTTTCTCACTTTTTGAAATTTTCCACTCCCTTCACAGACAGGCTTCTCCAGCTCTAGGCTGAACTCCATGAGACTGGACAGGAGCACTTCACAGCAGCAGGATGTTTTATTGCTGCCTTTTGTACCTTGCCCAGACAGCATTCCTCTGTCTATGTGCCCAGGGACAATGAGTGCAGACTTTTCTTTGGTGCATAGAGTGCTTTTATCTTCCTGAAAAGCCAGCTCCAAAGAGTATGACTGACAGGTAGCCACTATTTAAGCTAGTATTTAGGTAAGGACTCTCTGCAAAGGACTGGTCTCTGCACGGAGAGGTGTGGCTCCTGCCCTGCAGCAGAAGAGCATTTGCCATGTGACTTCCTCAGGCAGCATGAGCAGCTGGGAGTAGGTCCTGACTCCCAGCCTAGGCTCTCTGGCTTCATTCCTGAACCAAGGGGGAGCTTTTAATCTAGATTTGGTGTTTTACTCAAGGACAGGAAGGTCATAAAAGATATTAGCCCGGAGAGCATCTAGAGTACAGCCAGTTTTCCAGTTCCAGTAAGGTTACAGCCTCACTTTTTCACATTAGTTTTATGTCTCTCTCATGTCTTAATCCCTCATATCAGGCAAAACTAGGCTGTAGCTAGTTTTAGCACCTCCACCTCTCCAGCAGCTAAGATAGAAAATAGTTGTTTGAAGAAACATGATTTTAGTTTCAGCCTGTAAGTTACATATTTTTCATTGTATAGGTTGCTTTACACTCGCAGGCAGTTTTTGTTGGGGTCTGCTCACAAACATTAATCTGTAAAGGTCTGGGTTTTTTAGGGAGTGGGTAAATTTCGAAACTAGGGAAGGAAATTTATCATGAACATCACTTCATTGCAGCTGAAGGACAAGGCTCAGGCTTCCAACAACAAAATGTAACAAAACAGTACACCTCAGAAAGAGCTAGGACTCAAATTTATTATTTAGAGACCATGTACAGAAATCAGCTGGTACTATACCAAAATCTTGCTCTTAGTGAGCATGTGTGCTGGAAACCATGTGGGATTGCACCCCAGTCCTTGGTCTGAACTACAGAACAAAGTGGGGAAAAAGAGCCAAATCAGCAGCTGTGCTTTAGGAAAGAGGGGAGAAGTTTGTCACTAGGGCTGATCAGCAGCCAGCTCAGCAGCAGAGCAGGAAGGGCTCAGGCTTTGCTGTGCAAGTGTTTCTTCTGAAAGAAACATGATCAGGAGGTGTGTTTCAGTGCCTAGCTAGGCATTTCACAGCAGAGGTTTTCAAAAACTATTGAACTACTTCGGTTCATCTGTTGCCAAGACTGTCACTGAACTTGATCTAAATCCCCAGACACCTGTCAGGAAACATTGTCATTTTTAGAGGACTGGGCATCATTACTTAGAACTAGAGCAGACAGGAGTGCAGTCTTAAACTTGCACTTTTGCTTTTATAGGATGCAGAAGTCCAACATATTTATTTTTTTTCCAAAATGCTTGGGGTCTGGTACCCTCTAGTCCTGCAAAAATGTTTTAAAATTTAATGCACTTTTAAACACTGAGAGGCTGTAGTGATTAGGAGCACAGCAGTTTTGGCAAGAGTTGATGTAAATCCTGCCCCAAGTTCAGACCCCGCCACCTAAAGCACACAACATTGCTCCATGAACCTGTAAGTACAAAGTGCTGAACAGGGGGTGAGTGTTGCAGTCCCTGGGCTGTGGATGGGGAGGCGCCTCCCAAAACCAACAGACCCCACTTCTGCCTCTCCTCCCTGGGCCTGCAGCACCAGTTAGCTTCTCCAGAGCTTCTGTCCCTTTGTGCTTTGGCGTTTCATCTGTGCCAAATTGATCTGTGTTGGTGCAAAAAAGAAAAGAATTGGAAATCTGGCTGATTGCCATTTGATACCAGTACCTACAAGACAGATGAGCATCAAAAATATCTGTTCGTTTCAGGTAGCCTTTTGACTTCAAAGCACATTGCAGAAGGCTGAATGAGATGGAGCTAACAACATCATTCTCCATGGTAAGATTGGAAATATTTGGATCTGGCTTAGCAGTGCGGTCATGCCAAGCAAGGAGGTGAAGCTTGGCACCAGTATGATAAACTAAACTGAACCCTGAGCATATCACATATATCTCCTACATGTGTGTTCAGCAGGGAAGTGAGGGGGCTGCAGGAGTCTTGGGCAGATCCAAGGAAGGACTTTGCCCTTGTGGAGGATGACCCAATGCCCCTGAAAGGGTGGGCTGTGCACACAGAAGCAGAGGGAGCTGTCAATGCTTGTCTGTTTGCCACAGCACTGAAATGGGATATTTGGCACATTTCATACTGCACCGTGAGCACAACTCTCAGAATCTTGTATTCACTGAGCAGTTCCCCCTTCCTTTGCATATCCAGCATGAGAGTATGAGTGCTTCCATATTTTTTTATCTTCCAGAGTCTAAAGTGAATCAATTTGAAAGATTACAGTTAACTTCAACTGGCTTTGGAGCAATGTCTCAAGGAAAAGATGTGAACTTTGATTTGAAATCTACTGTACCATCTAGTCGAATTAGTTTGGGAAGTTAACTTGTAATTTAGCACTTAAAATATTTTAACCACTGTAACTGAGGAATTTTAAACATAAGCAGTACAAAAAGTCATTACTCATGCACTCTTTCATAGAGTCAAGTTTTTAATGTGCATTTAAATCATGATTTTCCCAAGCATTACCTTCCTATCTAGGTTGGGCTTTAAATCCAGAAAACTGATATTTTATGTTTCCATATCTAACAGAGGACTGGAAAACCTCAACTAGTTTTCATAAAGCCTCGTGTTAACATCAGATTTGAAGACTGTGGTGGCTTTGTTTATATTATATTTTAGAGGAGGATTACCTGTATTTTCAGTGTATTTTCAGCCGTTAAAAGATCATCACTTGACTTATAAATGGCTTCATATCTTCCTCTCTCACTGCAATGATTTTTTTTTTCCACAGGGAGAAAACACACAAAAGCAGTAACGGCAAAACTACTTTTGGAAAAAGTTTTCAGAGAAAAAAATGGTAGTACATTTTTGAGGATTTCAGAAAATTGAACTCATTTAAACTTATTACAATATCATCATACAGACGTGGAAGAATGTCTTCTAGCAAGAACTTTCTCTTAAATAAAAATGAAACCCACAATAAAATAAACAAGTGGAAGAGGAATTAGGTTCCAGAATAACCATCAGCTTTCAGAATGCTGTCTACTGACTATTGTCATGGTTGCTGCTGACTTAAGGATTTGAAGTAAATCCTTTCAGAAGAGTTCTGGTTTCACGTTGTATGTCACAAAAAGTGCCTCCATGAGAGAACTTTACAGAGTATTCTCCATAACTTGAGTGTCTGAACAAGATTTCTATTCTAAATTTTATTTCTGAAGCCATTCCTCTTATTTCACCATATTTCTCTGAAGGATGTGAGAATGTTTTAGTCAGTCTTTGACTTTGAACTTCTACCCTATCTTGGTGTCTTACATGAAAGTCATTTTCTCATGTAATAGCTGAAGCTGGAAATGACTGCTGGTGGCCCTCGAGTTCAGCTTTGCTATCTCTGAAAAAAAGTCAAGTTTCTCAGGGCAGTGTCCAGATGTGTTCTCAGCTCCTCCAATAATGCATCTCCAAGGATAAAGCTTTCTCTCTTCCAGGGCTGCAACACTCACCCAATGGATTTTTTCCCCCTTATGTCCAGCCAATGCTTCCCTTGTTGCAAATCTCAGCTTTCACATTCTGACCTTTCCCTGAGCACCTCAGAGAGCTCCATCTACTCTACAGCCAGATTTCAGGGCAACAACTACCTTTCTCCTGTGCCTGTTCTGTGTGCCCAGCTCAGACATGGCATCACCACTGTGGTGGATCGGTGGTACCAATTGCCTGCCCAAGTAGCTCTTCATCTCAGGCACTCAGGGAGCCCTCTGTGCTGGTATGCAACAAAAGCTCCCAGGGCTGAAGATCCTGGGAGGCACCTTCCTGACTCCAAGGGTATTTGGGAACTGAAGTGTTGGTCTCTACCACCCTTGTGATCTGCAGATGTTTTCAAAGTCTGTGCTACTGGATCATGCACTTGGTCCTCTCCACTGTTTCCCCCAAGTGTATAAAGACATAGAAAAAAATCCCAGAGGAGATGGTAAATCCTAAAAAAACCCTGAGGGTTTGAAGACCTTTTTATATTTTCATCAGTATTTTTCAATATTTGCAATTTTCACTTTGAAACAAGGTTGTCTAATTTTCAAGTTAATTTGGGAATGAAATGCTGATCTATTGCAGAAGGGAACCTTTATTTTGACACATAAAAGAATGAAGAGACATCTGCAATAGATGAATCCCCCAGACAGTATGACAAGCCAGTAGACAGACTTTGTGAAATAAAGAGCAATTAATTGTCTCTTATTAGAGGACCTTTATTAACAATACTGTCCTAGTAGGGGAAACAGCTTGACTAGCACCAGCTACATTTTTAGAAGTATTGATAAAACATTGGGTCTTCAAAATTCAAATGACATTTCCAAAATACCACAAACACAAATGCAGTCGACAGAGTTGATCACCTTCAGATCAGAGCAGAAAATGAAATCAATTACTTGGCGTTTTTTCACTATCATTTAGACTGAGCAACAACTTCTGAAACTGAAATTTCATCTTCCTGTAGCAAATACTCCAATTTTGGATGCAGCAAGGGAGAAAAGTTTACGACTTGGACTAGAGAAAGCCATTTACTTCCTTAGGTGACTACAACAAATACAGAAACACAATACCAAGGTTGATACGCAGGCATGTACTGTTCTGCTTCTCAGTGTCTCTGCAGATTTTCCTCAATCAACTGATAGCACTGGCTAAATCAAAGCTGTAAAATCTGTTATTGATTTATTGTTAAAACAGTCAAAATTGACCTATAACTTTAAAAAAAATAAAACAAATACAAAAACCCACAGTATAAATCCTGGGTGTGTAGACAACAGAGACTTGTCAGGCAAATTTTAGTTGCAAACCTATGTGGCTTCTCCAAGCATGACCTCAGTGGCTGATGCAAATTCACATTCTGAATTATAACCAATAATTTAATATGGAAGTATTTTGCTCTAGCTGAAGTAGAGCATTCACCCACCTCTGAACTAAGTAAAGCGCCTGGGTATATAATTAGGGAAACCAAGAATTCTCCTCAAATTTATTTTTCACTTCCTTCAACGACCTAAGAAGTTTCCAGGTGCAAGTTGCCACACCGTACAATACAAGGCAGCAAACTGTAGCCTCAGTTTTCCTTGTCAGGGGGGGACAGTCATCCTCAGGCAGGCAAGAAACCAAGAGCACCTTTAGGTTGATGCCTCTGAATTTTTGTCCCTGCCTATAAACTCATCGTGTTTTCTAATGAGCACTTAAACTCCTCAGTGCAATGGTAATATTTTTTCAGTTTTGTGCAATAAAAGAATCATAGTGCAATCTTTGGGTATTTAGTGTCCTTGATTCAGAAAGCCCATGCTAGATGGGAAGAATGATACTGAGCCTTGCAGAAAGTGTCTCTGCTGTCAGTACCACCACTGTTCCATTAATACACCATTTGGAAATAAAAGGGAAGCGCTGAGCATCCCTGTCAATGTGCACTTTCTAATGAGCTGGAGAAGGATTGCCTTTTCCTCTCCCCTGCTACTCTGTGCCCTGGCCACAAAGGACTGGCAGTGGCATGCACATGCACACCCTCAGCCCACTGGGAATGCCTTCAAGGGCAGTACCTATCAGCAGAATTAAAAGGACAGTTACAGACTGATAAAATACTAATTAAAAAGTCCTTTTTCTGGCCCACTCTGGAGGGAAAAATAGTTACAGGTCAGCTGACAGCAAAAGTTAGGTGTAGCCAAGTGTCTTTTCCTAAAATCCATTTCCTTCTTCGGTGAAGATAGAGCACTTACTGTAATATTGCTGCCCCAGAAGGAACCCTAGATCAGACTATATCTCAAGGAATAATTGGACGAGAACTAAAAAAACTTATTATTTACCAAAAGGCTTCCAACCCGAACCACAACAGAGACAAAGCCACTGCATTTCACAAGACCAGTCTGGAGGGAAATTCTTGTGCGTCATTTAAAAGGCCATTTATTTTTAAAATATAGGACCCTCTAAGGGAATAAGTGTTTCACTCCCAGCTCACTTGTATGATTTTTTGCATATTAAAGTTTTGCCTCCTTTCATAAAGACTTATGATCATTCTTCAGAATTATGAGAGAAAAAATCCAGCAGGACCGTCCGAGTGGATGGCTAATGATAGGGTATCTTTGTTTGTGCTGAAAAGACTTTGCTAAGAAAGTTAAACAATAAAAACTTTAAATATTGACCTTGCCATCAGCTTCCCAGAGTATTTTTCTTGGCAAAAATATTTTTAAATTACTCCTAAATAGCCATTTGATAATATTTAAACTTTATTTTTACATACTCTTTAAAAACAAACTGATTTGTTGAATCTTTTTGTTCTGCAAATTTAGTAATCATACAAAAGCTTTTGTTGTAACAAAACCAATATTTTAACACTGAGATATGTAAAACTTCCTGCAAATAAATTATCACATAGTACACCCTTAAAGAACAGTAATTACAGCACTGGCAAAGTTACCTTAAAGGTTAAAAAACCTTTCGCCAAAGTAACAACGTAGTGTGCTCCAATCTTTTCCTCTCAAAGCTCTGGAGGAGTAAAGAGATGGGTGGCTATGCTGGAATAAGTCTGAAAATCCCAGACTGCAGTACAGGAAACATATTTTTTTTTTCATTTGACCTCAGTTTTTCTTCCAAGAGCATGCTTTGGTAAAGATATAACCTTTTACAGTTAGAATTCTGTGAGCTTGTAAAGAGAATTTAGGCCAAGACAGCTAAATCTGCAAGTAGTGAGAAGATAAAAGGGGAATCATTCCTGTACCTACTCTTTAAAACACAATATATTTGTTATTTTTAATTTTTTTGTTTAAGTTTTTGAATGAAAGAGAGCATGACTGTAGGAACTGATGTACTTTTCCCTTATTTTTTAAGACATGATGAAAGTTCAAGGGCAGTGTAAACTCAGGCAGGATGAGCTCAATGTCAGCCTTTGAGGTTATAAATTCTGAAGTAAATTAAAAAAAAAAAAACAAAAAAAAAACAAAAAAAAAAAAGAAAAACAAAAAGCCTTTACGTAAGCATTTCAAAAACATGTATATTTTTGGGCTGACTTTTTAAAAAAATAAATAATCCAGTCTCGAAACAATATTTTTCTTCAGTCAATAATAAATCAAAGAAACATCAGCTAAATAACTATTGCAAAGTCTGAAGTCAGATGCAACAGAGTTACTCTGTACCTTCAGGAAAGCCAGAAAGCCAAATGCCAGTGGAATTTTTTCCCTGTCTCCACAAGCAAATTGTATTCCTTATCAGTGAACAGGAATCCAGTTCTGACCAGGACAGCAAACCGCATGACACAGGAAGAGTCAGAGACCAAGATAAATAATTACAACCCCATTAAAGGCTTTATGAACAAAAACAGATAAGTGTTTTGGCTCCCAGCACACGGGTGTGATGTGCCATGGAAAGATGTGGCCTTTGGCACAAAGCTGAGACCTGAATCCTGTGCCGTCTTCCACTTCAGGAAAAGCATGAGGTGCATCTCATGAAGCACATCTCAGCAAATCAGTCCAAAGTAAAGGGCTGAGAAACAAAACCATTCCTCTGCACTAGAAACCTGTGATGACCACCAGCAATGTCTTTATGTGATTGACAAGGGTGTGAATCATTGCTTTTCCAGGTGATATCAGTGCCAGATATTGCTTACTCAGAGTGACTGATTAATATTCTCATACTCATCAACTCTTACAAGGTGAAAACTTTAGCAGGCAATCTTCTCCCTGAAGAGCTTCATACAGTTGTTTAAGCATCTGCCAAATGTCTCCTAAATACCTTACTCTGTATTCCCAAAGCTGATCTTAGTTTAAGTGTCAATTTGTTACAATCAATACTTGTAGAACAAGCACTAAAGACAAGAGGATTTATTTGGAAACTTGTTCTTCTTCTTATCCAAACTGTGTGTTAACACTGTCCATCAGCTCATATTGCAATGAATACTCTGAAGGAAAATCTGGAAGATGCATCTGTATGTTTTTCACATAAAAAAACATGTCTTTGTTCAAGATCTGTTACTGACTTGTGTCTAGTGATAAATGGATTAAATTTACCTTGCCTCCTCATATATTGAATTATTTGGTAATACTCTTCTCTAGTGTTTAGCTTCCAAGAAGAAACTCATATACCATGTATATAAAATGTTTTTGATTGTAGGTGTTGACTGGTGCTTAAATCTGGAGGAAAATGGCTCTCAGAAATTGTTGCATTTTGCAGAGCAGCCAGCAGTACATCTTACCACAGTATAAATTAGACTGTGCAGTAAGAGGGTCACATCACCTCATCCTCACAAAAAAAACCCCAAACAACAAACAAACAAACAAACAAAAAACACAAAACAAAATTTAAAAAAAAAAAAAAAACAAACAACAAACAACTAGGCATAGGTATAGAACTGAAAGAAATCATGAGAACTACTGTAAAATATTCTAATTCTGCATAAATGTAGCAAGCACAACATTCAAATGTACTTCCAAGTATTCCCATTACCATTTGCTCAAGAGATTTTTTTGAAATATGGCTTCAGAAGATGGATACCTGCCCATTAGCCAAAAATGTAAATGCTGTAACAGTTATCTAAGGAGTTGTAGGGAAAGTCACGTTAGAAAGATGAAGTAGCTCGGAGGCTGAACAATCCTGGAACCAAACAAGACGAAGACATGTAAGATGTGATTGTAAGATGGCAACATACATGGAACAGCTCCCTTATTTTCTACTTTATCAAATCCCCAGTTACATCATACCCTCTTAGAAGCAGAACTATTTTCTAAACTAAAACACAGTGAACATGAAAATTCAAGGAGAGTAAAGTATCCTCAAGCATGACACAAAAATCCTTGCCATGGCTTGACTGCTGGTTATGACAGATGTCCATTTTTAGGTTATGTTGACCACTCCAGATGTTCATCTTCAACGTTGTGCCGCAAAGTCCCTATGGGAACATCTGTTATCTTGGCTACAGAGAGATGATAAACAGTATTGAGGTCCTGGACATAGATGGTAAAATATAGACTATTATAGCTGTATTGCAGAGACCATGGGGTGTAGTAATAGAGCCCTTCTCTTAGTGGAGGCTGGTGGTATTTGATAGTGGGTAGGAAAAACTGACACAGGCAATGCTGGAAGCCAGTTTCCAGCCTTGGGTAAAGATCCTACTGTAACAGTCTCAAAACAGGGCAGGCAAAGCACATCCCAAGGAGCCTCCGCTGACTCATAGGTGTTAGTGGTGTCAAACCTAACTGGGATCAAGGAACAGTTACAGACATGCAGTGAATCATTCTTCCAGTTTTATTCTAGGCAAAAACTCCCCACTCCCCCAGCCATATTATTAAAGCATAAAACATTTCAAAAACTGCTTCAAACCAACTTCAAGACAGCAAAATGTTTCCTCCCTTCACCCTTGTCTTCCCAGTTATTTAGAGAAACTTGTCGCTTTCTATCATTCTGTCTCATTGTGTCCCTAGCAATTTCTGTCCCTTACAGGGAAGCACTTCAGCTTCAGATACCTACTGAAACATGTAGCATATTCAAGAAAGGCAATAAAACTGTTCCTCAAAGGTCTATTTATTTTTTTAATTCCATTTGCGTTGTTTAGGAGAGGGGCATAATTTTAACTGAAATTATAACAGAGGATTTGTTATGTCGTGTTGTTACCACTATCCAAATGATTAGTAGCACGTTACCTGCAGATGGTTTTACATGCTAATATAAAAAGATGGATAAGTAGTTCTTCTGTTATCTAGAACATGGTTTTTAAAAAGTCTGGAGATTTTACCAACAACAGTGAGAACAACTATTTAAGCAGCTAAACTCCTATTGAGCTCAGCATGAATTTAGGAAAATAAAGGCAATTTGGGATCTCGGAGACTTGGCTGACTCAGGCTCCTTTTGGCTTCTCAAATCTACCATGAGAGATTAGGTGAATGATCTCTGGTTTAGCATCCCATTTAAAAATCAGACAATATTCTCTATGATTTTTTAAAGTTGTCATTCCAAGATAAAAGAACAGAAAAAGAAAATATGCCTTTCATACACAGAGAGCTCCCCAAAGGAACTGCACTGCAGCAAGTTCAAAAAGTTACATGAAATAGAACTGTGCCAGATGTGCTTGGAAGACTATATACTTCTGATCATCACTTTTCCAGTTTTTGTTGGTCTGAAACTCAGACTAATGACTGTCAAAGTTCAAGCTGATGAAACAATCTTCATCATCCCTTGATGTTAGGAGGATAAAGTCAACAGGAATTGTGGTGTAATACACGAAAATGTTCTCAAGTTCCAAGCACTGAGTGAGAGCTGTCAAGACATTATTACTGTCAGCAGTAATGTGAACTAGCATAGATCCCCAACCAGAATTATTCACACCACCTCAAAGTTCTGATCACAGAAACCTGAGAAATAAGGTTTCTTTTCATTAGCAGTTAGAAATGAAAAGGGAGGGGAGGGGAAGGGAGGGGAAGGGAGGGGAG
>VXAU01002917.1:374802-444387 GCA_013399695.1 Formicarius rufipectus
AGGAAGGAAGGAAGGAAGTCTTAAATGCTGGTAGCTGTTGGCACAAACTGGTCGTGAAATCGCAAACCCCCAAAAATGCACTTACTTGATTTTACTAATGTAAGAAGAGAATGAGTTTTTCCATCATCTATGTACTTCTTTAAATCCAAAATGAAGCACTGTCTCTAACAGACTTCTGAATTTTTTCCAACTCACACTTACTAAGCATCCAGATGTCACCACCTCAATGGCTGATATTTGACCTGCTTCTCTTAATGGTTTCACACTTGGTATTTCCTGTCCATCTGGCTGCAATGAAAGCATTCCAGGGATTGGCACACCTTCTCAGCCCAGAAATATTATGTAAAAACCTGCTTATGCAGCTTTCTATCTATAAATCTGTTAGATCTTTAGTATCTTGACCTCTTCGGCAATACCTTCCCCTGCAGGATTTAGTTCCCTGATTTTGCTGACACTGAAGGTAGGAGCAGTTAGGAAATCTCATCTGCGTTGTAGCAGCCTGCTGTGGTATAACAGATGAGGAAGACCCCAAGACTTTATAGGTCTGTGATTAACCTCAATTCTTCCATGTTTCTGTATTGTCATGCAGCTACTTCTGATGACACTCAGATTGGGCTTTATCTTTTGAGGACTTTTATAGTCATTATGGAGGTTAAACTTCAGAGTTACTCCTTGTAAAACCTTGATGAATAAATGTTCGCAATAAATTTTCTACAAAGGCACAATTCCAGTCCTCAGTGAAACAACTTGTGTGTATCAAGGATCAAAACAGAATAAAAGAAAAATGGTTATGTGGAGCATCAGAGTACTTTTAACCAGAAGTTATTAGACATTGTTCTTCACATCAACTCCCCACAGTTTTTTGACACTGCCTTTTATCCCGTCTCTATCAAAAGCTGTTTCACCATAAGCTTTTGCACTGTGACTGGTTATGCTCATTTGTATTTTTGAGACATGATGTTTCACTTTGTGCCACATCTCATTTATTGCACAAACATGGCCCAAATGATTTATTACTGAGGCTTATGAAAATGCTCCCTCTAGTCCTTTCACAACAGGATAGAGCCTTGTCTAACAAAACCTTCGGGAACTCATCACTTCTGCAAGTGTTGCCAGGAGCAGCTCCTGCTGTGCCCACCTCGATCAGTTGACCAGAGGATCTTGATCCTGCTGCCTTTTTCCCCTGTAACCCCCAGAGTGATGCAAATGTTATGAGAGACCTGAATGGTATCTGAAAGGAGCTCAAGCACAATGAACTGCAGTGGGCCTAATGCTTGATGGCAGCCTCTGAAGTTACCTAAGAAATTGATTTCTTTGTAGTTCAGGGTCCTTTAGGCATAGATACCTTATTTTGCTTATACTCTGAGACGTAAACCAACCCAAACCAAACTCTGTATCTCTTTTTTACTGCTTCTCAGTTTATGTTAAGGTAAATGCTGCAAGTTAAGACACTTGGGATAAATGCTTTCCTGGTGATGTTGCAATGGTGAGAAAAAAGTGACTAAACCAGACAACAAAAACTTCTTATTGCCACAACTGGATGGGAAGCATTAAACCTTTGCTTTCTGTCAGTTGCTTTCAAGTGGTGTCATACAGCTCCATCTCCCCGCAGCATAACTGCCCAGTGTTTCCAGGCAGCCATGAAAAAGAGCTGTGAAGTTGTAGCTTCTTTGAAGTGGTATGGGAGCATATTTAAAATAGCTTTGAGCCCTTAACCGTATTTCAAAGTGCTGTTTTACAAGGTCAGTGATTTCTACCTCAGCAGACTGTCTAACCCATCTCTGCAGCCCCATGGCTGGATCAGCTCTAGTTGCATTATTGCTGATCAGCATTTAACCAGACTGCTCCTACCAGTCTCCAAAACATGCTTCCTCTGGTCATTTACCTCAGCCTTTGTTTCCCATGCTCCTAGAAGTGTCCTAGCTGATGTTTAGCCCACAGTCATTTTTTGTATCCTATGGTATCGACAAATGATTATCACCTAATCAGCAGTTTTTCATGGTGTGGAAACCTATGATGTCCCTGGTTGGCCATAACTTCTTCAGGAGTAACACAAGTAAATCCAGTCTTTCTGCAAAAATTGTATTTTCCAGGCTTCTGCTCTTTGATATCACTCTCCTGTACACTCTTTCCAAGTAGTTATGTTCTTTATGTGCAGTCTCTCCATGTAGACACAGTTTCAGCTGTGGCTGTGCTGCAGCGCAATGGTTGGGAATTTCCATTCATGTGTCTTATTGGTCATTCTCTTGCTTATGCAGCCGGTTTTTGCTTTTCTTGTATCTCTACGACTTTGGTGACTCATGCTCAGGTTGTAGTCCCTTTCCTACTGATGTGCTGCCTAGACAGTTGTCACTCTGCGTCTGCACACCCCACACTTGTCCCTGTTGAAAAGTGTTTTGTTTCATTTTGTTTTCATGGTGTATTTCCAATATGGCAAGATTTCTTTTAGTTCAAACATTGCCCTTCTTCCCAGCTTGGTGTCATTGAGTACAACACTTTATTTAGTACAAGACTTTATTCTATTATCAGGTCAAACATGAAAATATCGCATTGTATCAGACTCAGACTTGAGCCCCTGTGAAACCCTGCTCATTGCATCCCTGTGACTTCACAGATTATATCATTTTCTAGATGCCCTGCCCCAGAGACTCTTCATTTTGTCTTCACCATGCTTCCCTATGTTATTTATGGGTGTTACATGAAGCATGGTTAAGATATATGACACCTACTGCTTTTTCTGTGCCCACAAAAACTATAACCATAGGAAATTAAATCAGGTTGACAGACAACTAGGAGCAGAGAAAGATAACTAACAGCTGTGGTGAACAGTAACCAGTCAGACCTGTAAAAGGACTATTTTGACCAGTATTTCAGATTAGAAATGCATTGAATTTCCAACAGTGCACCCCGACAATAAGTAGCGTATCAACAATTTCAGCTCAGCAGCTGCAGACCACCCTCAGGGGAAGGTCAACTAGACACAGAAGAGGTTTGACTGAATACTCACAGAAATACAGGGAGGGCTTTGTAGCCCACCTTACATTGGGCCAAGGCTGGCACTGTGAGAGATGTGGGTAAGTGCTCTGAGAGTCACATTTTTAACATGTGTGGCTTTTATATATGTACATGAGCCAAACTGAAACCTCTTGATGTCTTAAATGCTGGTAGCTGTTGTCGCACAAACTGGTCGTGAAATCCCAAACCCCCAAAAGACTTGTTTACCAAATAATAGGTAAGTGTAACATGTCTGGTTTTGAAAGGTTTTGTTGTCGTACATTTTAGTAAAAACCAAAGAGCTTAGAAACATTCTCAAGATAATTCTCTTCAAGCATTTGGTTATAACTGGTGCTTAATTAGGCAAGGAAAATGTTCCCAGGACTTCAATAACCACAAGTCAAATTAAAAAATGGAGGGACTGCATTCCTTGATTTGAGGGAATACTCCACATTTGAAGCTATGAGTGTTTCCTCACTCACATTACAAAAATCCATTATAACACATCTGTAAAATACTGAAAAACGAATTTGTTTTGCCCTATATGAATAAGAAGCTTTCCTAAACTCACTCTTCCTACCAATCAAGAGAGCATTGGATTTCTTGGACCACCAAGGCCAGATCCTTTAATTACTACGCTTCCTTTTCACAAGCACAGGGTTGCTCCCTCCTAAAAGTAATCATGTTGTTGTTTTGCTTCCTGCTGCTCCTATGAATAGTATGTTGCAAGATCTCCTTACTTTAATAATTAGACACCTCTTACTTTCCAGCTTGAATTTATTCATGCCTACCTTGTAATCCTTTGCTGTACTTTATCACAAAGCACAAGTGCATTTGTGAGGGCCTGTATTACTTGCATCTGACAGTGCATGCCTCTCTTCTCCTGATTCCACTTCAGCCCTAACAGGAATAGATATTCATTGATGTAAACCAATGGGGAAAGCCACAAGGGTTGTGCTGGGATCTTGCATGTACTGAATGTAACATTAACTGAGCAATGTCTGAGTCAGTGAAGCAAAGCATTCACCCTAGACCTGATTATCTTTCCCATCACTGTCAGCCACTTCATCTGTCTCCCAGAAATTCATTCAGCTTGGTTAAAATTTCTGGGAAGGGAAGGTTTCCCCTGTTGCCTGTCCAAGCTCTTAGAGTGGAAAATAAAGACACATCACTTTTAGCAGATGGATAATAAAAGCTGTCTTTATTTCTGGCTCTTTGAAATCTTTTCTTCTCGCACACAGGGTTCACATATGCTATGCCATCATGATCTTGGAGCATTAGCACTCTCCCACACATTTCCCATCTTAAATGTAACTCCTTACATCAAAAGGGAGAATCCATAGGTCTCCACTAGCCCTCCTCAAGACACCCTTCCCCAGGACATTGAGCAGGAACAACGATATGAGACAAGGGGAAGGGCATGGCCCAAAGGTAGGGGAAGTCTTTGAATGTCTGTGTTCTGATGCTGCCCAAGCATTCAGTGGTACAGCCCCATTCAGTTTGGCCAAACTGACCTGGAAGGATGTCCTGGTGTGGGACCTCAGTGCAGACCCCTGGGGTGCAGGAGGAGGTCACCAGGAAGAGATCATCACCTTGGAGGCTTTCAAGGCCCGAGTAGATATAGCCTTGTGCAACACACTCTGAACTCAGCTCTGACCCTTCTCAGTTCAGAGACCTCCTGACATCCCTTCCTGCCTGAGGGACTCTGGGAATCCATGTACACAGAAGACACAGATGGGTGACCTAATCCACAAGCAGCTCATAGCCAACATCCTTCTTGCATATAAATTGCCAAGAGTCAGCCCTGCAATTGAGAGTTGGAAATGAAGGAAGGTCAATAATCCAACACTGCAAATACAGAAAGCAAGATAAAACAGTCATGGTTACTTCAAAGTGGACACCAGACACTGGAAAACTGGATCAAGCTGAAGATCTGTGCAAAACAAGTTGGCCTCTGCTTTCAATTATAAAAACTATGCCTTCATTGCCTCCCACTGAGCAGGCATTGTTCCTGGACATCATCTCTTGGAAAATGATTGATTCCTCTTTGACACAGCTTCAGATCAACTTTGGAAATTAAGTTTCCTTATGTTTGGCAAGCACTTTGAATTAATAAAAAATGGAAACACCAGAACACAAGTATTCAGTGCTCAGTTTTAAGACTACATTGCCCACGTGATAGATCTGTGCAAGATTAGAGACCTGTTGACTATTTTGAAGTCTAGAAAATCATTTTATTTCCTTGCAATACTATTGTTTTCTGCCAAATTGACTAACAGAATGTTTCTAGATTCCAGGACTTCTTTAAAAAGCTCTCTGCACCCGTTAGGCTGCAGGCAGGGATGATCAAAAACTACTAAATTAGTGGTGCCAATACAGACCTCACTTATTACATGGTCAGTACAGAAGGTGATAATTTAAAAATAAATTATTCCAGAATTATTCTCTCAGTGTTGCTGTCAGAAATCAAAGCCTAATGGTGCATGTAAGGTGGCATTTGCTTAAACCCACAGCATGTAGTAAAAAGACAATACATGCCACTACAGCACAGTGCATTTGCAAAATTCCTTCAGTTAGTTTCAAAACCCTCCTGCTAGTGTGTCTTCCAAGCAGAATGGGTGATCTCTTGTACTATATTTATTTCATACAATTCACCTGGATAAATTCACGAGGCATAAGTATTTAATGCAACTTAGCTATTTCTTTCAAACAAAACGCGAATTAAAAATTACAAAAGAACAAAAAAATGTGTTAAATTCCCAAATTAAACATCACAGCATTGCATGACTTTGATGCCTCCAGTAAAGGCCAAAGACCATAATATTATGGAGGTTTTAAGCCTTTCATGTTCCTGTAAATGCATAAAGATTGCACTTCCCTTTTTGACTGAAATAAGTTCCCTCAATCTTTTGTACAATAATTTTGAAATACTTGGATCAAAGTTCTTGTTTGGGGGGAAATTATATTTCAATTGTCTTTCCATCTTCATTTGGCAGCTCTCAGTTCCTGTTCCTTCTCTTCCAAATGCCATTTTCAACCCTCCATCCCAGTCAGAAAACTGCTGGTTTCTGCTCAGTTGCTCCAATTTGCCATGCAAGAGCCCCATGCTTCACACGGGGGATGGGGATCCTCTTGTAAGGGGGGTCTGGGAGCACACAGTTGCAGACATTGAAGGATATTTTCTGTTTTGAGGTATTGGCCAAGAAGAGCCAATACTGTCAGCCCTTTCCTGGGTATCCAGTCTATCTATGCCTTCTCAGGCACCTCAAAGGTTGTAACTAGCTCAGACTCACCTTCACAGATCAGCATCATGCCCATGGGGAAAGGATTGAGCACGAAGTCCAATGGCAGGATACAAAAGGTGGCATTTCAAGCCTGGATGAAGCTTTTTAGATCCAGGAAAACTGCATCCTCTGAAAGGTGTTATCTTGTGAAAAAAAAGTGGTTCTGTTGAAGTTTTCTTCACCATGCCTTGGTCCTTAAGTTCACTTCACTGTCCCTCTGTTGCAAATCAGGCTTCCTAAACTATTACTCCATCAAAAACCTGCCAGAAGTATCCCTATTTCCCTTACTCAAGCCAAACACTTTACTGCCCCAGTTTCAACTTCTCCAGCCACTGATACATTTTACCCCAGGCCTTTCCCAGTGTAAGTCCCAAGCCCTGTTCCTGGGCCAGCACTTGGAGATCTCTAAAACTGCCTTTTATTCCTGAATTCTTTCCCACAAGCTACACACTGCCTTCACTGGATTCTGGAGTGGATAGACCTGTCTCATAGCAACTGCCTGATGCTTTAACCTCACAGAGTCACTATAGCATAAAGAACATGAAGCCTCTCAAGCATGGACTGTGAGTCCTGGGACAATTTAGTTCTGCCACAGCTCTGTGTTTAGTTCAGTAGACTTCTCTGATGTACGTGTACCACGGTGGCTGAGCAAATTTATGGTACTAATAGTCACACACTTTTCTGGAGCATAATTTAGGAAGGTGCCCATTGACTCTGATTCTCCCTTCTCTGGATTTACTGGCCATTTCTGATCAGCAGCAAGCCAATTGTAATGGGCCCTTCTCCCAGTGGAGCTTGCCATGTGGCCATTGCCATCACATCCTGTCTTTTCCCTACAGCTGCGTTCATAGTTTGAAAACTCTGTTCTTCATTCTTCAAGCATTTATTACAGAAACTAATTAACTTCTGGTACCACTTCTTGATGTATGAAAATCATGTCTACAAATTTTATAAGTGTAATTGGAGATGGGTACATTTTCCCACTAGGGAAAATACCATCAGGGATCCCAAATCCCAAAGTAGCTTCAGAGACTTTTAGCAAACTTTACTCTTTAGGTAGAAAACACATCCAGAACTTGGCAGGACACACATCTCAAGGAGTGTTTAAGGGGAAATGATAGTGTTCCTGTAGATTTGTCGTTGGCAGATGAAGAATGAAGAAAATTTTCGGCCATAAATAACTTCCAGGCTCCATGTTCTAGTAGAAATATTGCTGCTTTTTCATGTAAAACCAGAATCAACGTAGACATCATACCTTATCACTTATTCAGACAGAGGTTCATAGGAACTGCTGTGCTTGGTGCTAGTCATTCTGATTACATCCTTGTATTCTCTACATGTTGCTTTCACTACCTCATTTTGTGGCAACAAAATCTTGGAGTGTAGCACTTTTATTGGCCTTTGTCTCATTTTTGGATAAAAGTTGATTATAGCTAGTCACTTGAAGTCACTTACTCTACTTAATAGAAATTTTTAAAAATAACTATTAAGTTTGAAAGTACAGCACATTACCTTTCCTTTCTGTGTATCTACATATCAGTTAGATGAGAAACACACAAAATAGAAACAGGATTGGCAATCATCTTTTTCATCATCCTTTGCACCTTTGGTAAAAACTTTCGGGGATGTTACGACATCTTTAAAGAACTAAGTGGGTTTATCCTGACTCAGTATGAGTTTTTACCTATTGTACTTCTTGCCAGACAGTATAAGATAACAAGTACATATATATACAAGTATACTATATATATATAGTATAAAAGTATATGGATTGCCAGACTGTAATCAATTTATGGAAATCTTAATTTTTTGCACTTCTTCTTCCAAGAAGGTGGAGTAACCCCTCTGTACACAATGTGAATTTCCACCCAGCTGTATTCCCAGTAGTCTGGAACTCACTTTTGTCATGTGCTGCCAAAGAAAAAATGATCATGTATTTGGTTTGTCTGGGAAGGCAGAGACTATTAAGCACAGAGCCTGGGAGAGATGGGATGTTTTGGAATTTCTAGAAAAGGACAGTGGTTTGATTTGCATAGTTTTGCTGCTGACTGGTGGCATGAAATTTGGACAGCGTCTGTTTTATTGCATCACCATTACTGGACATCACGTGATATGATAAGACTGACCCACCCTGGAATGACTAATCGAGTGGGATGCTTGAAAAGGTTTTTTCTTTTTTACAACTCACAATTACAGAAACCACATTTTCCAGGGTAAAAAACAGTAACTTTTAAGCATGTGTAAATGTGTTGTGCTCTTTGCTTTTTGTTTTTTTTTGTTTTGTTTTGTTTCTAACAAAAAAGGTTCTCCTGCCCACTAAAGAATTTGGTCAGAGAGACTTTGTTTTTAAACCTGTAGTGAATCAACATGAATCATCTAATTTTAGCCATCGTCTTTATAGTTTGAAGTAAAAAGTAAGACTTCCTCCCTGGGTGAGGCAAAAATGCATTTCCTGGCTCACGAAGCTTGTCGCCCCATTTGTTGTCAGATATACAGCCCAGTTACTCTTCCCTCTCTCATCTCTGCCTCTTGGAAATGCAGCTGCACCATTCCCCAGGAACATGTCTGGTGCGTCAGCTAACCTTTAAATATTAAAAATGGAGAGTGGCTTTGCAAACTTATGCCAAAATGGAAAGGTGTAAGGAAACCGCAGTCTGGAGCACAAGGACTTGACGTTCCTCATGCTGAGGCCTCTCCGCATCTTTCAGCACTGAGGCCATGGGTGGTTTCTAGAAATAATATTGTGATTGTAGCTGTGCACCGCTAGAAAACGGCTTTCAGACCTACCTGTTTATGACAAAGCCCCAAGCAATAAGCAGTGGTCTTTTTTCTCTTCTCCTGCTAAAATCAGCTTTCTTTATCCCTCAGTGAGGTCTGTATCACATTTGGCCCTCTATCCCCTTGCAGGATATATGTTCTACTGTAGGGCTTAACTATAATGTTGCTTTAGGATTTCATATATTTGTAGATTTTTTTATATCTCTATAGTTTCTTACATTCTGAAGGAGTTCCTGACAGCTTCTAACCTCTGTGACACATTCCTGGATCTCTGTGTCATGGGGAATAGAATAGTTAGAACATCTTGCCTGAAACTCATGTACCAAAACTAGGATAGTAAGATATAATTTCAGTCAAAAGAAGAAAGAAGGCCCAGAAACCTTGGAAAAGCTCCAAAAAGAAGACATAATGTGAAGATGATGAAGCACAAAGGGTCCTGAGACTCATGACTCAGTTACAGAGAAGGTGTGTTGGTGGGCAGATCTGGGGAGTTTGTGGGGATGGACAACTATTAGATTGGATGTAACCTTTGGATAGGATAATTAAGTAGTATTTTAAAATTGGTAAGACCCCTATGCTAGAGAGCTCAGCAGTGCTCAGAGCTCAGTTGGTCTGGTTCTTGTCAGCTCATCGCCAGTGTGTGTCCACACCATGAGGGGTGGGAGATCCCCCATTGCCTCCTTGGTGAACCATGAAGAACCTCAAGTCCTGCCTGAAGAACAGCAGGATGGTATTGGGGGAAGGGCACGTGTGTCTCTGTTTACTTTCTGTGCTTTGTACCCCTAAAGCCCTGTAAGCAAAGAACTCCTCTCTACCTTACCCAGAAATGTTGTCTTGGAAAGTTTTTTCCTAGAATTCCAGGCAACAATAACATGCAGCAGATTGAGTGGGGGACAGTCATCATTCATTTGTGATGTTCAGGTGTGTTTAGACCTCTTCTGGAGTTTTGGAAAAGTTTGAGAGTAAAAGTTGGCATGCACCACCAGCTGAGGTCCTCCATGTAAATTCCCCATGGAGCAGATTCAAAGATAACCCAGTAGCCACCACAGTGCAATAATAACTGTCCTTCCAGCCTCACTGTCTGGGCTGAGTAGAGCAGGCAAACACTTGCTGACCCAGGTTTCAGTCTGCTGAATTTGGAGGAGATTATTGTCCTCTAGACAGCCTATGGAAAACCCCCAATCTTCACAGAGATTGAGAGTCCAGACATCAGATGTGGCAGGATCCATGGTGTCGGACCATATCTATAAATAAGTTTGGGGTTTTACAAACCATCTTCATATGTGACATATATGGTTGGGGTTTTTTTGTTATTAGTTCTTTCTCTTTACCATGGTTTGAGTCTACTCAAAACTGGGATTGGGATGAGAGATTTCTTCATTTATAACATCTATCCAATATCACTGCAAGAACATATCTCCATAGTAGTTACCAGCCTTTTGTAGGAGTTTCAAATCTTTTTCTGCATGCTTCAGAACAGTAAGTTTTTAGCAGAAGTGTGGTGATCAACTCTGTGTTAGCAACCTGTTCAGTCTTGCTCTGCCGAAATGACAGAACAGTCCATTGGGGGATGATATTTTACACTGAACAAAGTGAAGAAATGGCTTTCCTCCAGCTCTAATTTATCTAAAATTCCTTTGAGCCACACTTTTTAGGGAGTGCTCTTGGACAAGAAAACAGCGATCCCACAGGCAGCTTCAGGGATGAAACGTTCTTTCTCTAATTTCTTAACCTGGTTCATGCACACTTTCCTGACACTTGTAGAGTGGGACAACTTATTTTCTGCAGTCCTGTTATGGTAGCCAAATTATTTTAAATGAGCACAAAAGACCTCCCACTTCTCTGAAAATCTCACCCTTTAGGTATCTCTGGACGACAAGTCTGCAAGTCTGGAGCTCTAGGGAAACCAAAATACAAGAATACTCCTTCAGGAAAATCCTGGGTAAATAAAAAGCCTATGAAACACTTGAGAACAGCTGGGAAGGCTCAGCTAAGGCCTCCAGGGCTTATATTCCAGTCAGGTATACTCTCTAAACCAGTGGAGAGGAGTTGTGGTTTGTAGCTTGTAGTCAACTGGTGGATTTGAGCTGCCTTCAGGGCCTCCACAGGCTGTCAAAAGAAAACAAATGGTTGCTGCTGTGGCTGCAGCCCAGGGAATCCCTTGGGCTGCTGGTCAGTCTTCACACCCCGAGCTCCAAACTCAGCAACAAAACAAAACACTGCAAGGAGCTTCTCCAGACATCAACTTCCAGCCCAGAGAGCTGAGGGGAGACAGGTTCTCTAAAAGTATCCAACTAAGCTATGGGAGGGCTCCCAGCCTGCCATAAAGGTAACAGTCTGTCCGCAAAAACCACTGGTATTTCAGGGAGTTTTCCTGCTCACAGCAACTCCACGATGCCAGGGCACACAGGGAACAGAGTGCTGGTCACCCTTCACCACCTCCCACTCTGGCTGCACCATCTCCCCAAGGGACACCTCCTGAAACAACAGAGCTCACATCAAGTTGGGGATCTAAAGAAAACAGTTATAAATATGTCTAAAGCCTTTGCTAATTTATGGAAAAGGACTATCCTCTAGGCCAATGACCAAAGACTGCCCCTAAAATAACCTGCAGAAAAAGCTCAGGATATTTAGCAAAATCTTCATCCTCCCTTCTTCCATTTCTTATCTGGAAACCAGTCAGTAGGTGAGACTATAGCTGGAAGGTTATAAATATTTCAAGGAGCAGTCTGTAACCCTTCTCCTTGCTGCCTACACCTGCAAATGTGACTTCAGAGACCTTGGAGGATTAGTCAACGTTTCAGGACAACTCAAAAGACTGTGCCATGCCTTAGCACTCTGCCTTGATGGGCCGAGCAGGTGAATATCTTCCAGGGCTGCCTCTAGCACATGAGGCTGCTGCACTTTCCCTCTGCCCCTGCAGACACTGACACTCTCCAGGTCCCACCAGAACTTACAGGAAGTGCCCTGGGCTTCACTTTCAGGGACTATTTGGTCCCCCTTAGCAGGTCCAACAGCAATGCCCCATCTCCTCTCAGGGCAGGACAATAAGGATTGCATCTCAAGGGCTGCTCACAGACTTTTCCAGTCTGGCTATTGGCCTTCCTATTCTTTAGGACACCAAAAGAGATTTTTAAAAGAGAGATTTGAAACATTACTTATTTATGTTCTTGTAAAAATCTGACACATATTTGGAGATACTGATAGTGTTTTTGTGCTTGTTTTTCAGTTTGTACTTTGCCACAAATTTCCTATGGTTGTAAAGGCAAATAACAAGCATGCAATTATCATGGTTTTCATCATTCAGTGGCATTAACTGGCTGGTTATGGTGGCTTTCATACTCTGGTTTGTAGCCACATTCTAACATTCACTCATAAATTTGGTCCCTGAGTCAGATCCATGGCTCATGTCTTATCGTGGCAGATTAATGTTTCCTCTAGCTGTTGTGTACCTTGCCAACCCTGTTTGATCACACTTACTGTACATATACCTCAAAAAAAAACCCTAAAGCAAAAGTTAGGGTAAGCACAGACAAAACTCAGCATGGATACTGGTGAATGAACGATTCAAAAGAAATATGTTTGATTAAGACTGTTAGTAGATGAGCTTTTAAAGTACTGGATACTGCACAATAAAATTCATTTTGCAGTGGAATCACAGGAGGTTAATGGGACAGTTTTTTAAATATTCACATCCACTTACTGGCAAGGGGCTCAGCAGAAAAGGACTCGAGTGTGCTAATTGACAGATGTCTGAACATGAGCCAGCAGTTTGCCCAGGGAACCAAGGAGGACTAGGTGAGTGCTTATCCCTCTGTACTCAGCACTGGTGAGGCTGCACCTCAAAACCAGTGTCCAGTTCTGGGCCACACACTACAAGAAAGATATTGAGGTGCTGGAGCATGTCCAGAGAAGGGAAATGAATCTGGGGAAGGGTCTAGAGGTAAGTCATATGAGGAGAAGAGGAGGCTCAGGGAACACCTTATCACTCTCTATAACTACCTGAAAAGAGATTGTAGCCAGGTGGGGATCAGCCTTTTCTCCCAGACAACTAAATACAGGATGAGATGACACAGCCTCAAGCTGCACCAGGGGGAGTTCAACTTGGACATCAGGAGGAATTTCTTCACAGACAGGGTTGTCAAGCACTGGAACAGGTTGCTCAGGCAGATGGTGGAGTCACCATCCCTGGAATTGTTCAAGAAATATCTGGATGTGACACTTAGTGCTATTGTTCAGTTGGCATGGTGGTGTTCAGGCAAAAGTTAGACTCGATTATCTTGGAGGTCTTTACCAACCTTAATGATTCTAAGATTTATTTCCTGGCAGAAATGGTTTGACCAAAGAGGTAGCAGAGGACATCCATAGCTGTGCCTCTTCAGTGGGGACAGATGACATCAATGGACATGGGGGAAGGCAAAACTTTCACTCTTGAACATCTACAGAGAGGTTGGGTTACTTTCTCTATCATTCATTTTATGTACTTGCCATTTTCATTTAAGGAAAAATGAATTGAGACTTTTTATGGGGATAATTAAGTTTTGATCAATGGACAATCTTGTAGTAAAGAAAAATTTAAAGCCATTCACCAACACATACACAAAAAAACCCCCTTCATATTGATTTCTCAAATTATAGTTATTAAATGATATTTATTAAACAAGTAATATTTATAAATATTTATAATATTTATAAATTAACAAAATCAGTGGATTGTGATTTAAAATACCCCTTGAAAAGACATGACTGGAGCTCTTTCAGTTGTCAGGGAAAAAACTTAAAGGAATTTGATATCAGAGCAAGGAAATTTAACACAGTTGGACCAGCCACAATAAAAGACTTGCTATCTATTCATCTGGGGTGCAATGGAAGCCCATAAGCATGTGAATCTTAACATCAAACTTCAGCTGCATCAGGCATAGGCTCTTTTAAGAGTGCCAGACAGCAGCAAATCCTTTTGTGCAAGGGAAGTTTTACTGTGAGGCAAGGGGGAAAGGAAGGTTCAGCAACAGAAATCAGAAAGTTACTCTCATCTTCATAAACAGTTCCTGCTCAGAAACTCTGTGCATACAAATTGTCCACAATATATAAAGACAAAACAGCTGAAGAGATGCTTTTTTGCAGTATAACATTAGCTGTGCTTTTCTTGCAGGAGGTAACTGTGCTACAGTGCCCTGATGGGGCATAAAGGTCTTCATATATTCTGGGATAAGACAGATCCTGCCTTATCCTTCAAACTTTGACAGAGTACTACTGGATGATTCATATTAAGTAGAATAAAAATGCCAGGCAATATATGACTTCTGGGTAAGTGATCTTTCCTCTTTCCTCCCCATTCTTGCCTGTCTTCACTCCCAGATCTGAGAGGTTTAGGGACTTATATCATCTAGTATATAATTTCAACTACTACTCCAGTAAGTTAAAAAATATTTCCAGGTGACAGTGTAAGCCACCAACTCAGGTTCAGTTTCTCAGGATCATTGTTTGCAATGAATACTAACTCAGCACCAGGGTCACGTAGCTCCTTTTTCCATAAATCTGCTTCAACTGAGGCACTGGAAGACTTGTCCCCCACTTGAATATCTTTTGAGGTTTTTTCTTAATATGTGAAGGTGGAACTTCTGAAGTTCAGTGTGAGGAGTTTTGAAATATTAATAAAAAACAGAATCACAAAGGATTGTGGCAAGTACCAAATGCACACATGAGCAAGCCCAGTTGTTTTTAAACTCTGCTTTCTGCCCAAGCAGTCTGAAACACTAGAAAGCTTTATAGTCTAACTTTGACTCAGGTCTGGCAGGTGGAACAGTTATTAAAAGAAAGGTTGCAATGCCTGGAGGTTTCATTTTCTTGTACAAACATGAGGGTACATTGGAGCATGTGGTGTTGATGATACTGTGGGGACAAAGCACAAACTACTCAGGCCATTAAAAACCCACATCCCAGACTATGCCACATGGCAGCACAGAAGAAAACACAATCATTTCTTGCTAACACAAACCAATTAAATTATTTTTAGCTTGTACAAAAACAAAAAACACAGCACAAAAGCAGCCACACTGGTCACTAAGACAATAAGTATTTCTAAAATTAATCTTGGAATTCTCTAAATATGAGCACCCCTCTCCCCCACCTCCCAAAAAGAAAATCATAGTAACCATTAGGCTGTCTGCATTTATATCTAAAGACCATAGCCCAAAGATTTAGGTTTAAGGTTGACGGCTTTGCTTTTCATTCTGCTATTCAAAATGAATTGTTTTGGTCTTCTTTACTCCCAATACAGGGATCTATTTGTCCATTTTCTGTGACTGCATATTTAGCAGAGTGAGCTAATGGATCCATGATATGCTTTATTTTCTTGAGAAGCAAGTTAACATGTATGTCTGCCTGTCTGCATATGGGTATGCATACACGTATCAATGCAAGTGGGGATGTTTGTGTGTGCGTTTGCAGATGTGTATCTACGAATCCCACACATGGACATCAGGGACAAAATGTAAGAATGGGAGATAAGGAAAACATTCTTTCATAACCTATGAGGATGCTTAAAAGCAGCCCTGAGATTTTGGAGAGGATAGCAAAGCACTGTGCAGGCTCATATGTTGCCTGGATTTAGGGAGGAAAGAACTCTCTGAGGCAATGGCTATGGCTAAAATGGTATCATATTTTGACTGTAATATGTTCTAGTTGCTATCTGGGTACAAGTGTCCTGTACAAGATGTTCTTAACTACTATCTTCCCCTTTACATAGAGGTTCAGGAATGTGACACAGAGGTTAGAAGCTGTTAGCTATTACTTTGAATGTAAGAAAATACATAACCACATAAAAACCCACAAATATATGAAATCCGAAGGTAACACATGCACTGAAAGTGTCTGGTAAACGTGCCATGATAAAAGTCACTAAAGAAAGATAACTTGTGCAAGACTTCACAGTTGGTTATCATAGGACTCCTAGAAACAGCAGAATAAAAACCAGTAGGACTTCAGATAACACGTGTCAGTATTCTTTGAAAAATTCCCCTAACATAATAAAAGGTGAAATTGCAGTTCCATTAACATGCAGTGACAGGAGATGTCACTTTTATTACCTGAAATTTAGTTTGACGATGGTTGTTATAAATTTTGAAAAAATAAATACATAGTTGCATATTTTTTAACTCTCTGCATCTAGGACCAGCATGTAGTTTTCAGAACTCTTGGCTTAAACAATCTCCCTTTGCCTTGCAGAGCTCTGGGTGATGGCCTGGGCAGCAGCAGCTCCTCTCTGAGAGCCCAGGGTGGCTGGATGATGCCTCCACCCGAGTCCTGGATGGCTCACAGTGGAATCTTTTGAGACTTGATGCACACAGAGCAGTGGGCAGCCCTACATAGATCTAATTTATGTCCCTTGTTGCCATATTTTGAGGTATTACACTTGAAAAATCATTGGGTGTTTAAAGGTGGGGAAACTTAGACATTTACTACACTGTGGGGAAAACCATAGGCAACCTCACTGTGCACAACAGGCCCAAAGTGAATGGCCACCCTAATTAGAGGCTAAAGCCATAGACTAGCAAAACATTGGGCAAAGAGGCTTTTTTTTCAGAAAGGAAAAAACTCCTTTTAGGAAACTAATTTTTGATGTGGCAAGGAATCTGTGTGGACCCGCATGCCACTGCACCCTCTTTAAGGAAATCACTTACTAAAATAGACTGCTACGAGGTCCACCCCAACCAGCATGGCTAGAGGAAATGATTAGAGGCAGGCAGACCAAGCAAACCAGCCAGTTGCACAGAAGCTCAACAGGGAAAATGGACTTTCATGGTGTACAACAGTAGGCAGTGGGGATTCTTGACGTAGAACAACTTAGAAGCAGCAGGTGTCAATGACCAGTGGTCAACTTCTTTCCCCACCACAGTATGCTAGAGCTAAAAAAATAGCATTTTACAGCCATATGTCCTCCACAACCAGCCTTCACTGAGTGGGATAACAGATAGGGCAGGATGTATTCTGCTGGTCGGTTGTCACCAAAACGTTTATTGGAGACAAATGTGCAACAAGGTGCTACTGTTGGGGCATTCATAGGTGTTTCTCTGATGGCTTTGGATGGGCTTGTGTTTTGCTTCTCATGCTTCTTTCCATGGTTCCATATTGTTTGCCACAAACTCAGTCCTACATCATCATGGCAATTCTTGGCTCACCAGCATCTGCTCCTCCAGCACCTGCTCCTCCAGCTCTCTCTAGCACCAAGGAAAACAAATCATTTCCTTCCCTCGTGCTGGCCCCTCTGATTCCCCACTGGCAGCACAGCAGCACTGCCTGACACAGCCCATCACCTTCAGTGATCTCCTATTGCAGGCTTAGCTGATGCATCTCAGCAACATAGGGGAATACATTTTCTCTGCATTTTCTGCTCTCAGAACTTGATATGGTTTGTTCCTGAGATGATCAGGAAAAGAAAAAAAAAAAAAAAAGTTTAAATCCATGTCCATCCATACATTGTGCTGTTTTGTCTTTTAATTTATGGTAGTTATAGGTTATGAATCCTCTGAATTTGTCTATTTTTCTCCATCAGAGTTTTTAGTTCCTTTCCTAACAGTGGTAGTATACTTCAAATTGAATTTCTTACTTGTTATCCTTGATGCTTTGCAGTGACAGTACTTACTTTTTTCAAATTACAGGGGTTTAGTTTATTATGAGAACACTTTGGATAAAAGTGCCTTCTGGTAGAAAAGAAAACATGGCAAGTTCACTGGATGACAGAAAACATCGTATTATCATGCCACTGATTACAAGACTGCCCAAGAAAGTTCTTGAACACCCTTTTAAAATTCCTTGTTAGCAAAGATGTTTTATCAGATCACTGGCTTTGAAGTCTGATTTAATGGAATCTGAGCAAACATTTCCTTAGCAAACGATGGTCAAAGACGGCAAAGTCCAATAGCCAGTCCACAGAACACACCTCATGAAGGTATATAACACAGATCTTTTAAAAAATTAATTATAACCAATCAGTTACATCAATACTTTCAAATTTTTTTTTACTTAGGATTTCCATTTTAGCTGTGTTTATTGACAGAATTTCACTTCAGTGAGTTTCAAGTCTTCCTTCAGTATATGCCAGAATTCGGTCTAAAATCCTGGCTTGACAATTCATGTTGCTGACTCCAGGGAAAATGGAGCCACTTATTTTAATTAAAACAAATTATTCTGTAGTCTGAGTTAACAATTATTTTTAAAGACCAGCAATTTCACGGATTTTTATCTGCCTTTTGCTTCAGATTTAATGATGACTCTGCTGTCTGTCTTCCGACCTCATCCTTCAACACTCTACTCTCCCAGTGAGTCATTTCAGAAAATTCCCCTGCAATTGTCTGGTGTACTGATTTATGTCTAACAAAGGGAGCAGCTGCCTGGACTACTGTTGTCTATCAATTATAGCACTTATTTTAAAAAGTCATTTGCATAGGTATCATCTGCAAACTCATTACAGACTCCAGTTATTTCTGCTTTCAATTATACAAACATTCTCTGTTGTAAAGATTTTACGTAATACCAGAAGAATTCTATTTGTTTTGTAATGTTAAACAACCCTTTTATATTAATCCCATAGTATCATGTTTCATGGTTGGCATAGATTTTTTGTAGAACAAAGGTACTAAAATTTCATGATATTCCATTTAACAAGAAAATTCTCAACAAAATTCGTACTTATATTTAATTTTAAAGTTTTATGAAATTAGAAAATGATAATGTATTTTATGCATGAAAATTTGTAAGAAGTTAAGCAAAAGGTTATATTACATACCATGTTTTATACATGGGGCATACCAGCTGCGTGAGTACACAGTCTCCCTTTGTGACCAAATATCCTCTCAGAAGTAGTTTTTGGTCACAAGTGATATAAAGTTTCTGGCCCTACTTTGACCACTGGAAAACAAAATGCATTTATTTTATGTCTAATCACTGTAACAAGACCCCATAGGAAGTTACATCTGGAGACAAAAGCTAAACTCCCCATCAGAATTCAGAGCTCTCATATTTGCATCCTGTCAAAATTTATTTAGGCATATAAGCCTGGAAGACTGTACAAAAAAAGGATATGGTTTGATAAACTTCTGTGAACTGGATGGGTAGCAGGAGAACTTCCTAAAGACAGCCATGCCATGAAAATACGGACAAATACAAACTGAGATGTTTCTAAAGACTAGTCAGAAGTGGTTGCTAGAAATAAGTAACTCAGATTCTTCAGCTCCAGTGATGTAACTGGAAGAAGACTTGGAAGGATTTAATTCCTCAGTATTCACCACCAATGGGCACTCTTTGATCCTGTTGCTTATGTTAGGGACAAACCTCAACCTGGACCTGGAGGGTCAAATAACCTCACTGAGCCTCAAATCAGTGATTGACTTGCTTCAATCAGTGGAGGTCTTCTGAAACCACAATACAACCTTCAAATAACAAAGAAAACTGATGCCGCAGATCTTGACTGCTGAAACACAGATTCTTAGTCTCCTTTTAGACTTCTAACCAGAAACCTTGCTGTGCCCCTTGATCCCTTCACTGCACAGCAACAGGAGTCACCAGACCTCAGACAGATCTGTAAGACCTCAGGACTTGGGGAGGCACAAAACTGTTTTTGCAGGTCTACCCTCTTGCTATGTGACTGAGGAGCCTGTCCAGAGACAGAGAAGGCCATGGAGAATACCTGTCTGCTCCACACAGGTGGTAGTCAGCCCTGGTGTGCCTTAACCACGCTTGTGAACTTAAAACCACTCCAGACTGACTAGACTTTCACCAGAATCCCTGATCTGTAGATACAATTTTTGTTTGGAGTTCAACACATCAACCAAAGCTTTGCAGATGAAAAATGGCACAAGAAATCTGACAGGTGTCATGTAATGTCATCCTTCAGCTCAAATTAACATTATTTTGTTTTCAGTTACTTAAATGGGTCTCTGTAATAATGTTGATGCTTAAAGAGCAGTTGAATTTCATGATGATAAATCAAGGTGATCACTAAGAGTGGTTCAATTTCCCAACATATTCTGTCCAAGCTCAAATATGTCAAGAGACCTTGATAAATACATTAGTTCAGTGCTCACAAATGAAAGCAAAGCAAGTACTACATTCAGTGATATTCCATTGCAGAATATGCACTGCTCATGGGTTTGTGCTTTTTTGTCTGTTGTGGTTCATTCTATCTGTCAGTAAGTCTTCCAGGATGAAAGAAAAACAACCACCTTGCTTTTAGAGTGATATTGCAATGATGATATTATTCTTTGGTTCAGAGTAGTTTTGTGATCATAGAGGTCATGTCATGGTGGAAACCAGCGTGCAACAGGTTTGAACACTGTAGCTGACTTCCCCAAATGTTACTTCTTTTTATGGTGGCCATACTTACTGCCTCACTAGTCACATTCCTTTTACTTTCAGAGCAGGGCACAACAATGCTGCAGGATGCAAGTGTCTATAAATGGGTATTGGGTGCTATTCTACTCATTTCACTCTGTGTGCTTCAAAACTGGTTAGTATTATTCTTCCTGCTAAGCAGACTCACAGATGGCATCAAACATTGCATTTCCTTGTGGTTCTCTGCATGTATTTCTCTTCTGAGGCTCAGCTGAATAAATCAGACAGTAAAGTGCTGGCAAAGATGTGACTCAGGAGAACTTTAGAACAAAGTCTTTTGCTACAGTAAAAGGAGTCAGCAGTGTGGGGAACAAAAATGCTTTCAAAGTATTATCAAAACCAGTTTTGCTGTTGCAATGGGGACTTAGCTACGCTTGCACCTCAACACTACTTTGGTGCCTGCCAAACCCTGTATGTCACTGTGTACATATCCGCCGCCTTCTCAGCCTGTCACTGAGCATATAGGCATGGTCACCATCCCATTGCTCCCCAGTACTCCACAACCACCTGGTCACCAAGTCATTCATCTGCTGATCCATGTTCTTTGCTTGACCTCTTGCTCATCCAGACTTAGACTGTAGCAAAACTCCAGCTCAGGCAATGTTGAGAACTGTCAATGTTAGAGCTTTGTGGAGATAAAGTTTGTTCTCCTGCCTCTGTTCTACACATTTCCTTTTTAGTGGTCACAGCCACATCAAGAAACATGTTTCAATCCCTTCAGCACCCACAGATATCACCATGTCCCTAAATTCTACTGAAAACCCTGATGCATGTGCCAGAATAAGGATTAGGAAATGTATTAGGAAATTCCACTTGCAAGTTCCCAGGCTGGCACAAAAAGATGAAAGGACTAATTTTGGTTGCTTCATTCTTCAGAAAAGGCAGTTTTATCACCATCACTCTAAACAATAAGCATTTCAAACCACCAGGAATTTATTAACAGCACTCTGAGCATCTCATTTCTCCAGAGAGACTGGTTCTCGTACAATCAGAGAGAGAAGTCTGCTTTTGTTCACAGCCCACACATGAGCAAATGAAGCTCTCCTCTTCGTTCTCTTCCCCCCACGCCTGATACTTATTCAGAGTTCAATGTGGTGGAGTGAAATCAGCAGCCCAAGGGCCATTTGCTGGGCCTGGATGCTCCTTACACACCCTCTGGGGATGACAGATCACTCTCCACTCTATGTGATGCTGCACATGATGCTATGGTAAGCATGACTGGCAAAAGATAATGGCTACTGACATTTATTTGGTAACTAATGCATCGATAACAGCTTGTTTTTCTGTGATAATAGTCTAACTACCTGCAGTTGAGCTCAACTTTGCTTTCCAATGGTTCTTTTTCAGTTTTGGTCTGGATGCTGAGGCTTGTGTAAGCATAACATAAATGCAGCTGGAAGCTTATCTGCCCTTTGGACTCCGCACTTGCTCTTCCCAGAAGGTCTGTCTTATTATTTCTCTTCAAAAATACATGAAGTTGGCTGCATGCCTAGATCTACATCTGGTGTCTAAAAAGAAAAATAACAATTTGCTTCAACACTGTATTTGAAGATGACAGAGGACAAGAAGGAACTGATGCTGAGAAATTCTATCATGGAACAGAGCAGCCACACATTGTAGCTTGAAGATGATGGTCCTGGGCCTGAGAGCAGGAGCCAGAAAACAGAACTCTTTCCTTACATACATATCCTTGTAAAAGAAACTATGGTAGAGTAGAAAATTATTTTTTATTTTCAAGATCCCACCAGCTTCTAATTATATTTATGAGTTACTTTGCTTGTTGAAGCCCTCTGGAGGTGGAGCAAAGTTCATTCTACACAGACTAAGGAAAATTTGTGCCAACTTGCCACTTCTACTCTGAAAATCTCTAGAGGGTATTGCGATAGTCTCTTGGTACCACACCTCTCTCACACTTCCATCTTGAAAAGCAGCTGAAGAAAAAGTCTGGTGTCCTTGATCTCTTGGATAATCAAGTCAGCATGAGGAAAACATGTACTTCAGTGATCCACAGTTAAAGACTTAATGTAGTGAGAGTGTTTTGCATAGTGTCAGCATCTTGGCTAGCTAATAACTAACCTGTAATAACTATCAAATTCTTACCACAGGATGTGCAGCCTCCTAATTTTTGTGGGATAGATGATCAGCTTTTGCAGGATGGGTATTTCCACGGATGGGATCCTATTTTGCTCAAGAATGCCTGTGAAGAAAAATCCAGTCCTTTCCCAGGCTTGAGATCTGCATTGAAAGGAAGACAATGTTCAGTCTTCTTAGACTGTTGGCCAAGTGATTTTTTTCTCTCCTCACACTATTATTGAGGTAGGATTATGTGTCTGAGTTTTCAGTCACTCAGTCTTAGCATTACTTTGGATGCCTCTTTAGTGAAATCAATGTTCATACTACTTTAAACATAGCTTTATAGTAGAAATGAATATTCCATATATCATCTATGAACTGTGGCCATGATACATTGTGGATGTATTTCTATAAATTCACTCTAAAACAACCCAAAGAAAGAACAGATGGAAAAGATTTTTAAAGTCTTCATAACAAATCCCAAGCAATTTCCAGAAACTATGTCAGTTAGTAAAATAACATTTGCACCCACAGTTCTGCCCTTGAAAGATTTGATATTGTATGTATAGGACTTCCTAGTCCTGTATTGCATTTCTACAGCTTTTGAAGTCTCACTTAAATTTTGAAAAGTGAAGCTATTGGAAACTTGGCGATTTCCTTATATTTGATGGCCAACTAAAATACTGGATATGTCTTGTCAGATGCAAATGATAGGATAGTGTGTTGTGATGTGTATATTTTAGTGACCAAATCCTTGTTTGTAGAGGTTTTATGTCGACATGGGAATCATGCACCACTTCATCAGTAATTTCACTCTCAAACCAAAGTAATTATAATAAAATACAATAGAGTAGAACCAAGCCACAACTGAAACATTAGCTTTCTATCCTGGCCCATCACTTGTGAATGAGATGTGAAAAGTTCAGGCTTACCGTAACTCTTCACTAGTGCCCAATACACAGGATTTCAATCAGTAAAAACAACTATTTTCAAGTCCTTAATGCTTTTTTTATTTTTTTTTTTTAGATTGCAAGCAGAACAGCCTATAAAAACACTGCCATAATTCTACAAACACGTGACTTGCTTAGCTTTGTCTGCTTTCTTACATGCATCAATAATATTGCATGCATCATTAATACATCAGTAGAACATAGTTTTATGACTTGCCCATCTCTTCTAAAACTTCCTTTCCTGATTGTCTTTCTGTATGATGCATGTCAGATGAAATATGATTAGCTGGATTCCTCCTTACTAAGGTACTTACTAACCAGAAAAGTTTCTGACACATTTCCATTGAGCCATAGTCTCATTTTTTCTCCCTTGCTTGGCTGCTTTGTTGTCTGTACTTCTGGCAGCCTCGCCATCCTTAAACAGTCCCTCAGCTGTGTCTGTTAACCTTGTGAATTTAGGGCACAGAGAACAAACTTACTTCAATGCTGTGATTGTTACATTCTGAATATCAGAATAATCCTAACAATAAGCTCTGGGAGATCCACATACTGGTCAAAAGTCAGTAACTTGGTTATGAACTCATTTAGAGATATTGGTTTAGTGTCTTGCACTTGCAGTACTTACTGGAGCAGTTTGTACTCACCTGCACTTCCACAGCTACCATTCTCCTTTTCCAGGTGTGTTGCCACACACCTTATGGAGTCTGATCCCCCTTCAAAAAGCACCAGCATAGCCATGCACATGCCAAGTTGTTTTCAGTAACTTTCAGAATTAAGTGATGTAAATAAAAATACAAGGGGATTCGGTCACCCTTCACCAGCAGGTCAGGAAATGAAAATGTTTTTCTAGTTAGCCCTAAATGTCTCATAAATGAAGTCTTCAAAAAAATAAGAATAGGGACGATTTTAGTTAGAATTATGGCTTAGGTTGGAGAAATATTAAGTAAGCTTACTTTGGCTCTGATACATTCTCCAGTTTTAGTGTTGTTACTTTTTGCTTCATTTGAATTGTCTTTCTAAAGACGAACACTAGCTTTAACCAGAGCAGAACTGCACCCATTCCCTGTACTATGTGGAGGAAAAAAAAAAATAAAAATTCTAGGCTTAGATCCCAAAGGCTGGGGAAAAAAACAAGCAAACCAACCCTTGTTCTTCATAGAGGCTCAGGCAGATAATACTTTTAAAACAAACTTTGCCTGAGAATGACTTTCTCCTTTGGAAGCTGAGATCTCTTTGCAGGCTGTAACCCAGTGCTCAGAAGATGGTCCACTGCTTCTGTCTGCAGCCTTTAGCTCTTTGCCACCTGCTTTTAGGAGCAGGTCTACAGATACTTACGGAAGCATTGACCAGTACATACATTTCTGCACCCCTCCATTCACAGATCCTTACATATCCTAAAAAAAAAAAAAAACCAAAATCTGTAAGGTATTTAAAAACGCAGTACCATTGATTGCAAGTAACTTACGGTTGAATGCAATTTCTTCACAAAATGGAAAAGGTTTGGTATCTATGCATTAGTTATTTACTATCTGTATATGGACTTGTGGGCTATTAATTTGTCTAAACCTCTTTTTGCACTGATCTCCTTGAACTGCCTTTCTCCTCCCGTCTTTATCTCTGTCCCAGGGCAAGAGTAACATAGTTATTCTACTCTCCATCTGATGTCTTACTTGCTAAATTGTTGCTCCAAGAAAAATCGTCTTTTGAGAGTCCCTATTTCAGCCCTCCTGAGATAAAACTGCTACCCTCAAACACAGTAACTCTGCATTTTGAACAGCTCAACCAAATGACTTTCAAATTCTGTATTCTTGAAGAATGTCCTAAGAGTGTTCTCTGCCAACACAGTGGTTAACAAAACAGAGGTGTGAATGTTTTTCAAAGCTTCACAAGACCTGAAATGAGTCCAGGATGAACCATAGAATCATAGAATCAGCTTGATTGAAAGAGACCTCTGAGATCATCAAGTCCAACCCTTGATCCAACACCTCTGTGATTACCAGATCATGGCACTGAGTGCCACATCCAGTCTCTTCTTAAAAACCTCCAAGGACGGTGAATCCACCACCTCTCTGGGCAGGCCCCTCCAATGTCTGATCACTCTCTCTGGAAAGAATTTCTTTCTGATCTCCAACCTAAACTTCCCCTGGCAGAGCTTAAGCCCGTGCCCCCTTGTCTTGTTGCTGGTTGCCTATGAGAAGAGAGCAACCCCCACCTGGCCACGACCTCCTTTCAGGTAATTGTAGAGTGATGAGGTCACCTCTGAGCCTTCTCTTCTCCAGACTANCTTTTGATCCAGGCCAGGATACCATTGACCTTCTTGGCCACCTGGGCACACTGTTGGCTCATGTTGAGCTTCCTGTCCATCAGCACCCCCAGGTCCCTTTCTGCCTGTCCGCTCTCCAGCCACTCTGTCCCAGCCTGTAGTGCTGCTTGGGGTTGTTGTGGCCAAAGGGCAGGACCTGGCACTTGACCTTGTTGAACTCCATCCCACTGGAGTCAGCCCATCTCTCCAGTCTATCCAGATCCCTCTGCAGAGCCCTCCTGCCTTCCAGCAGGTCGACACTCCCTCCCAGCTTGGTGTCATAACAAACCTCTCTCCCTTTTTAAGTAGCTCTACCAAGCACATGATTTTGCAACTGAAATAATTATCTTGAGCATAAAGCACCTCAAGCTGTCAAGACTTTATCTTATTTTTCAGGAATTTTATTCATCAGGTTTAAGAATTCTTAGTTAAAAACACAAATTGTTTTTAGCATTTGTTTAAGCTATGGAAAAGTTTCATTTACTAAAACTATAGTTAGATATTTGAAGTTGATAACTTTGTTACCTCTTCTTTAACCTGTATTTTCTCATTTATGTAAAGTCCATACAGTGTTCTCTCACTTGTACTATCAATATGTGCCAGTATAAGATTATACAAAATGCATCACTATAAAAATTTGTATGATTTTGAAGTTGCAGAATTATTTACTGCAAGTAAATAACAGCTGAATGCAACCTCAGCATAAAAGGGAATAAAATATTGTCTCTAGTCTCACATATGAAGCCTTTTTCTCTATTACATATGTGAAGAAAGATTATGCTTTCAATGACTGCTTAATTAATTTCTTTATACAAATTAATCTACATGGGTACAACTTATTATGAAATGATATTAAATATATTTTCACTAAGAATCCTTTTATGTCTGTAATGCATGTGAATTTGATCTATTGCATCCAGACCTCTTTCCTGAAAATTACAGTCCACTGTGATACAGATGATGAAAATGCCTCCTCTGATAAAGAGATGCCTGTGCAAAACAAGGAGTTTCCCCTGCAATGTATTATTTCCTGGAAGGAAGGAAACACTGCTGGACAAAAACCTGGAAATAGTGTTTCCTGTTGTTTTTTAAAGCCTCTACAAGAGGCACCTCAAATACAGCTGTTGTGTGTCAGACGCTCTTTTTAAAACTTTCGTAGATTTCTTTTTCCTTTGTAGTGCAAAGGTTCAGGATTACCAGACAACTCGAAGAACAGGAATAGAGCAGTGTTTTAGCTTGGTTGGCAACCAAATGCACGCTGATAAGATACATCACACATCTGGAGGCCTTTTGTCAGCGAGTCCCGCTCTTACGCATCATCATCTCACCTCCAGCATCCAACTTCTACATAACTCAACTTCCGACTTTTATCCTTTCCGGGGTACCTTTCCCTTGCTGAGAGAGGCTGCTTTTCCTTGCATATCAATGTTTATTCCCGTGCTGAGCCACAGGTGACTACCACTGTCCCCTTGGCAGCCCGGAGCACAGCTGTGCCTCCGCCTTCGCGGGTGCCCCGCCGGGGCTGGTCCAGCCGCGCTGCCGGGGGACAGCGCCGATGTCGCGGCGCAGGGCTCAGCCCAAACTCGTCGCTGCTCCGGGAGCAGGAGCTGCAGCTCGCCGGGCTGCCCAGGAGAGGGGGCTGACTGCCCGCCCGGACTGCACTTCCCCAGCCTTCACCCGGGTGAGGAGGTTCCGCATATGCCTCGTAGGAGGAGGTTCCTCACAGCCTGAGCCGCGCCCCACCCACACGGCTCTCAGGATGCCGTGGGGAGACACCGCAGGGTTTCTGGGCAACATGCAAGATCCTTGCTGCGCACCCCAAGTGGGGTTTTGATGTGCTCCCTTTGTTTAACCCCAGCTGGCAACTAAGTACCACGCAGCAGCTCGCTCGCTTCCCCCTTGCCCACCCCGTGGGATGGGGAGGAGAATCAGGGAAGGGGGAAAAAAATCGTGGGTTGTGATAAGAGCAGTTTAATAACTGAAACAAGGTCAAACAATAATAATTGTAATTATTATAGCAAAATATAATAATATTGAGAATTATGATGATAATTGTCAGTAAGAAAATCAATCCCCAAGAAAAAAAAACAAGCGATGCACGATGGAGTTCCTCGCTTCCCAGTGACGAACACCCAAGCTGTCCTCGAGCAGCAATCAGCCCCTTCTAGTCAACTTCCTCCAGTTTGTATGCTGAACATGATGTTCTGTGATATGGGATATCCCCTTTGGGATGCCCTGGCCATGTTCCCTCTCAGTTTCTTGTGCACCTGCTCTCTGGCTGAGCACAGGACACCGAAGAGTCCTTCACTCAGAGTAAGCAACTAGATCATCAGTGAAGTACCAACATTACTCTCATACTGAATCCAAACCATGGCACTGTACCATAGGGCAAAGCCAAATTCTATGTTTCTATCCCACTCAGACCAGAAGGGGCTTTACAAGGGGCTGACCTGAAGGTGCAGTGCTAGCACAGGCCCTGAATAGTAGCTTCAAAAAGAGCATCGCAGTTTGGAATGAGTCACCCAACATGATCCAACTGAAAATGCACGCAATGTATTAATGAGGTTCCTGTATACTGTTTTAGAAAACAAACCTGAACTGCACGGGAATTGCACAAGAAAATGCAGTTGTGGGAGCAATAAAAAAGCTGGAAAGGAGTACATGATATCTTTCAGATAGGAGTAGGTTAAAAGAACAAAAGCTTCAATAAATTCGATTAGAGGATGAATTCTGCAGTTTATTCTGCTCGTTTTGTGCATAGCGTTTTGGCAAAAAGGGCTGTAGATATTTTAAAGTCTGATACTCCCTTATGTGATCATGTACTAAATCATAGAAAAAACAAAACAAACAAACAAAAACCAACAAAACCCCCAAACAAACAAACAAAAACCCCCATGGTTTAGTAATTTGAAATGTTCAGTTTCTTTGCCACTTGCATTAATCTTCTTTTCTGATTTTTCATTTGCAAAACTTAGTATTTTTCAATCCACTTACTCAGAATTCACCACAAATGCTTTGTCCATAAAAACACTGGTCATTCAGACAGGAACAATGTATTTGATATTAGAGGTATTCCTATTAGAACATCTTTAAAGCAAAACAGGTAGGAAGAGGGGGGATGAAACAGGGACTAGAGGGCCCTCCCCTATGGCTGTTTAAGATGAAAAGACTGGACAGCAGATATTTCAGCACCACTTTAAAAGATTTTGAACACTTTTTGCCAAAACACTATTCTAAATAACACTTTTGGTGAAGCAACAGATCAGCATTTTCAACCTTTCTAAAACCAGCAGTGCTTTTACACATTATTATCTTATAGTTCAGTGTATTTATGTTCAGAAAATGTTATTGAACATAACTGGAGGCTGAGAGCTTGTCACATATGGAAATTATCCATGGAACAGTTGATTTCTTGTTAGTACTGCATCATTAACCACGTAAATCTAAAATCTGAGGGGTATCAACTGTCTACTGGGGTTATGATAGTCAAACTGATAATACCATAAAACTGCAAACGTGTCTATTGAAGGTTGCAACTGTACCTAACTTTGCTGGTCTGCTGTCTCAGGCTTTGCAGAATGAGCATTATAAATCCTTCCTGGGTAAAGTCCATTTTGGTGAAAACCCCTGTCTTCCTTACAGTGCAGTTTCTGTACAATAATCCAGACCTATTTCCTCTTCTGGCAGAAGAAAATGCGACAAAGGGTCACACTTTTAATCTCTGGTCTAGGGTGGTGGTTGTTTTTCCTTTTCCTAATTTTTACTTCTCATTTTTCACTTAAACATTTCAGTTTCAATAAGTCTGGTCACATGAGTAGCAAAAATAATGTCTTCCTTTTTAAGCTTCATGAAATTATCAGATACCTATTTTGTCCTACAAGCATATATATGTATTCCTAAGCTTAATATTAACAGATATACTTCCATGCATAAAGAAACTTATTTAGGTGGACATCACGGACAGTTAAACACGGAAAGACATAAAAACATAAATGAAAATAAAACGGAACAAGAGTTCAGTGTATACATAGTAGTTTATAAAAAAATAAAGCTCAAAATTAAGCATTTATTTACTTATATAATTAATGCAAATAGAAGGTTTTCTATAAATATACAAAGATAGTTTTAGGCATAGATAGAGGGTTTATCATCATTTTCTAACAAAAACAAATAAACAAAGCAAAAAACTGTAAAAAACTCCATTAAATGTTTGAAACAGCTTATTTTTTGCTTTCATTAAACTCGTAATTTTTAACTGTGGGTGAAAGTACTTTTCCTGGGGCAGAGGAATTTGTTCTGGAACACAAAGGAAGCACAATCTGAAAAAGCAAATTTTTTTCATGTGTCAAACAGGTCACCTATACATGGAACAGAGAGGAATAAGTAAGGGAAAATTAATAGAAAATAATAATATGCATTAGAAAGATAAGTTAGTAGAAGGGCAAAAGACAGGGAGATTTCAGAGATATAAACATGAGTGTGCATGGCCAAAAAAATGAGAAATTGGCTATGAAATGGCCCAGAAGTGTTCTGCATGCTCAAAGCACTTTCCAAATGCCAACAGAAATTCAAAATGGTCTTTTGTTTAAAAGTAAAGTACAAGCATTTATTTCTTCTTCCCAAGTGAATAAGCTCTTATCTTTAAGAAAGAATTTCTCTTGGATTGATGACAGACAAGAGCTCAGAGAACATTTCTGTCACTGAGCTGACTAACAAACTGCTGTGGGTTTCAGGCTAATAAATTTCCCATTACCATCAGAGAGGGGAGTTTTTGAATTGTTTCTTTTACAGAAAGAAGAAGTTCTCTTTAGAGCAAAGGATTCTAAAGTTTGATTCATGAGCATACTAGAAATTTGAGAACTTCTAGCATTTAAATAAACAAGTATAGGTGTGAGGCATCTAATTTCATGGGAAAGAAGAAAAAGAAAAAGCCTGCAGAAGCAGCATGTCAGCTTTTTAATATGATTATTATGGTTGTTATTAAATCCTCTGAACAGTGTCACTCAGCTGCTGCACTGAATATTAAGCAGCAATTATTACTTCCACTAATACCATCACATCATCCTAGGGAAAAAAAAAAAAAGTCAAATAAATAATGTGTTTATTTCAATAAGTAACAACGTTTGGAGTTTGGCTCTAGGTGTCACTGTGCCATTTTTTTGCCACAGGGTGAGCCTACAGTTCCTACACTGGCGGATTCATTCACTCAAACAGAACTACATCACAGAAGAAAGCATTAACATCAGCTTTGATACTGAAGTGTCATAGATGCGTTATGTGAGAATCCTAACTCTTGTATTTGTCTTGTAATTTCTCAGTCAATAGATTTTTTTCTTCCCATTCTGTTGTAGTAGTTCTCACATCCTATAGATATTACCTGTTTGTGAGGCAATCTGATCACCCACAGTGCAACCTGCCTCACTCTTCTTGAAGGAGAAACAGACATTAAGAGCTCACCCCCTAGAGAAGCAGAGGCATTAGCTCAGCTAGCCAGGGATATCTTTGGTTGTGGCTTTGCAGCTTGAGGATTGAGAACCACTGATGCAGAGGAATATGAACCTTCCATCACATCCTTGCATGTATTTAAGCAGTTCCTTTGATTTCAGAGGTTTGGGGATGTCATAACTTTGTACATCTGAGTGGCTATATTTAGACACCACATGTAACTACTGGAATGTGTGTGCATGTTCTGCTGCCGAAACCAACCCACTCATCTCAAGTGTTTACCACAGCATTAAAGGACAGGAAGAAATAGTTTGAGACAATTATATCAGAAAGTGACTCACATCCACTTACTTGATGTAATGAGGCATCCTAGAGGTAACTGTTGCAGTGCCCAGACTTCACCTTAGAGCATCGGATGCTGTGAAAAAAATGAACCCATGCCCCTAGGCCAGCACGAGCAGCAACAGAGCTGTGACCTGCCTTAAGTCTGCCTTTAGACCTCCTCACTGCCCTGGTTGAGGAATTGTGTTGAAACAACCCATATTTCAGCCCTAGAACAGTGTAGAAAGCTCTGTACTGCAACCCATCTCCTGGAAAAGCCAAGTGACAGCTTTGTTGCTCCTTCCAAACTTCCCTCCAGCCGTATTGCAGACTGACACGTCCTCTTTCCAAGGAACAGAATAAGCTCTCAGGCATACTTGTCTCCATTTGGCATCCCTCTTGCCCTAGTCCTGCTACAGCTTAAGGCTGAGGAATCTTTAAAAAGCAATTTACATCACATGGCTTTAATCATATTTTACTTATTATCTGTCAAGTACCAATAGCACTTTTGAATATGGAAAAGAAATCTTGAATCCTAATGGTCTCTCTTCAGAAAGAATATAAAGCCGAGAATAAACATACTGAGAACAACACTGCAACATTAACCTCTACTGGCTGCTAACTATTTATTCTGCCAAATAATGTATTATAGATACACACTTTTTACAGTGGGAGCAGAGCTAAAGACTGAAAAATACTAACTTAAATAGAAGCAGAGGAAAATCAAATGAGGAAGGCTTTAGGATGTAAATTATGAGTATTATCACTGTGCTTCTCTTTCCATTTTTCTTGCTTCAGAAGATTACGGGCCCTTTTTCCTCAATGTCCCATAACAGGCACACATGAACACAGTTCAAGGTAACAATTTAAGTGGAATTTTGTCTGAAACCCACATGCAAGCTGCTCCAGTTCTTTGGAAGGTGGAGCAGGCACTCCATTACCTGCATGTGAAATTCAGTTCTTCACATTCAAACTTCAGCATCAGAACAGAATGACATGTCTCTGCTAGAAAAGCAGTTTTCCTAATTTTGGCTGAGATGGGGTTAATTTTCTTCTTAGTAGCTGTGGTTTGGATTCAGTATGAGAATAATGCTGGTAACACACTGGTGTTTTGGTTGCTGCTGAGTAGTGTTTACCCAACTTAAGGAGTTTTCAGACCCACACTGGCCAAAATGGGTATTCTCTACTATAGAACACCATGGTCAGTATCAAAACTCAGGGGAGTTGGCTGGGAGCTGCTGATTGTTGCTTAGTGATGGACTTGGCAGCTGTCAGCAGGTATTGAGCAATTGTACAGTGTGTCACTTTTTTCTCTTGTGTTTTATTCCTCCCTATATTTTTCCTTTTCCTCTTTTCTTTTTTTTTTTTTTTTTAATATATTTTACTTTGCTTCTATTATTAAAGTGTTCTTGTCTCAACTCACAGGCTTTACATTTTTCCTGACTCTCCACCCCTTCCCAGTGGTGGAACAGGGAGTGAAGAAGCAGCTGCATGGTGGGTAGTTACCAGCTGGGGTTAAATCACAATGGCAGTATTGAAGAAACTGCAGAGTCCTTCCTTCCATGACCTCACATTGTCTGTCCTTCCCTACATTCAGGTTCATTGACAGTTAGGGAAACACCTCTGTAGAGCCTGGAAAAACTAGTCCATTAGTCCATGCTCAGCAGACTTTGTCCAAGTCTGCACTCCAAATATCCCCTCTTTGGACAGTATTACATATACAAGATTACCTGGGTAAATTTCTTCAAAAGGGCTTTCAAAGCCAACTTCTATATAATTTAATCATTCTGAAGTCAGGTCCTGAGTGGTTACTGAACATAAATCCCAAAATTTCTCAATGCTCTACTCAAAAGTGGGAGTAGATTATACACTCCTAAAATTAAGTTGTCATTTAGCTCGCTAACATGATCTGAAATTAAGGCATCCTGTAATAATACTCTGTGTGATACACAATAAAATATTTTCACTCTCAAAGTTGCTGGTAGATTGGAAAACACAGCCTTAGCATATCGTGCTAAGCACTTTCATTACTAACTGTTTTAAGAACAGCTTAGTAAAATCTTCTCAACAAAATCTACTTGAATTTTCTTGATTAATGCAAGATGTGATGTCCTTGCAGTAGGAACTGAAACAGTTCTTCACTCATCAGGATCCCCTCTATACACCCTGCAGAAGAGGAAAAGCAGAACAAACACTGGTTTTACCCCAGTAAGATACTGTAAGACAGTATTTTGACAAACCTTGCAGAGGAGAGGAGATATGCCATCTAGAAGAAGGCAGAGACTGCAATATTAATTTGACAGATGAATTTGTTATCTTAATAGAGATATTTTTTTATCTCTATTAGATCTGATCCAGGATCCCTTCCCCCCTCCCTTCCTTAGTTGCCTCATGCCTTTCCCTTAAAACCAACCATTAATTTCCCAATCATTCCACCTCTCTACAGCTTGAACTCCCCCAGATCTCACCAGTACTCTAGAAGGGTTGTCAACAGGGCAAGAAGATTGAAAAGAGAGTCAAGTTGCACCAGCAGATACAAGTGAATTAAAAAGGTGCTTTCACTCTTGATCTCAGTGTTATATTACACTACTCCTAAAGCTTAAAAATTTGTATTATTTGAAAGTAGCTGAGTGTTTGCTTGACATGAGCAGCTAGAGTTGTTAGGCTGCAAACTGAACTTTATCTGAACTCTATGGCTATGTAGTGTAAGTCAAAGATGGATTATAGTGAAAGCAGGAGCTAACAATCTGAACACTATTTAGAATAGACAAAGCTGGCGGCTTTTATTCATTAAAAAAGAATAGCTATAGTGGACAGCCCACAGATTGTGGTATATGCACTGTAACAATCATATTACAACATGGACTACAGAAGTGACTGAAAACCCCAGCGAAACTGACCTCAGATGATGTGAAGATGACCTCATAAGCAATCACTTGATAATAAAACAGCAAACCAGTGAAGAGGGAGAAGACCTCAAACAATAATATGGCTGTTGGTTCAGACTGTCCCATGAGCGGTGGGGAGTTTAGATAGTAAAGATATAATTGCACAGGGATTTCTTTGCTCATAGTCCCTGGTTTGAGGTACCAGATATCATAATTGATCTGTGCCAATAAATCTATCTAATGGAGATGAGAGCCCACTGCCAAAAAATTCTATAACGTCTGCATTTTCAGGAAGTTAGGGGGGTTTTTGCTATTCTTCTAATCCTGTATCTAGCATAACTATGAAATAGAAGAGCAGTCCTAGAGCTACAAACAAATTGACTTCTATATAGTCTTTACTTGCACTCATATGTCCTTTTTGCCATTAACCAGCAAGATGACTATCAGGCCTAAGTCTCAGCTGCTTATAGATATTAAATATATCATATTTCTTTATTGGATTATAACAAATAATTTCATCAGGAATACGCAGAAACATTGAGAGAGTTCCACTTGCTTTGTGATGTTACTGGCTACACACAACCTGGACAGGCTTTAGTTATCTCAAAGCTAGCCTCTATTTATTTGCTATATTTTCAAGGCATAACACTGGGGGTTTTTTATGGGTTATAACTACTGATGAGGCCTGAAAACAGTGGTTTTTCATGTGTAATCTCAAATTATGCTCCTAATCTGTTCAGCTAAATTTTAACCACACTTTATTCCAAGATAGGTTTATTGCAAAGTATGCTATGACAGAGGGCTGCTGCTTTCATTTTGCAATGTGTTAGACAACTTGAATCAAACCTATTTGGTGACAGGTAATTCAAATACAAGCTGCCAAGCTTGCATGAAAAGTAACAGTAATTCCTAAAAACAGTGACCTGACTGAAAGTGTGAGGTGATCTTCAGTACAATAACCAAAAAAAATAAAAAAACAAAGCCAAAGACAGACAATGTAAACAAACATGGGTAAAAAGCATAAAAGTGTAAAGTGATTGTGCGTTTACAAACTTGGATTAAGAAGAAATGATTGGCAACAGAAAAAATCTTGCAAGATTTTCTTCACACAAAAGGAATTCCTCCTCAATCCATTAATGAGAGGCAGTGGTAGAGAGAAAATGTTGTGAGTTCTGGGTTTGTGGAATAAAGATGAAGCGATTTGCTGCAGCTATCATTCACCATAATGTTGGGGGTTTTTTTCAATATATATAACAATTGTTTAGAGTACTTGTTTCCAGCAGTGTTCTAACTCCAGGTTGAGCACCCCAGCACTCAGCATCACCTTGCTGCAGCTACTGGGCACTGATCTCCCTGAAGACACTGGGGTCTAGTGGAGTGAGCCAGGATGGGTGGAGAGTGTGACCTCTAGCTGGGTAGTTCCGGGACCTATCTTTTAACACTTCTTCCTCCATTTCCCTGCTATAATGCAGTAGCTGTGATGAATTTTATTTTGTTTTCTTTTAACCCCTTGGTATAACTTGATATGTGCAGCAGAACATCTCTCTACATTTCTTTATTAGAAGAGGTGCATCGTGGATCTATCCTGCAGCACTGAACTGCAGACAAACCTTAAAGCATATGTAAGTGTTTGACAAGTTTTGTGCTTCAATAAGGATGGAGGCAAAGCTTCCCAAAAGAATGGATTATTTCCTTCATCAGCTAGTTAGTTGATTTTCTGTCATATTTTCACAATGCCAACTACACTTGCATCCCTTCTCCAGCAACCAGTGACAGGACCCAAGGGAATGGCCTGAAGCTGTGTCAGGTTAAGTTTAGGTTGAATATTAGAAAGAGGTTCTTTACCCAGATGGTGGTTGGGCACTGAACAGGTTCCCCAGGGCAGAGGTCACAGCACCAAGCCTGACAGAGTTTAGGAAGTGTTTGGTCAATGCTCTCAAGCACATAGTGTGATTCTTGGGAATGGTCCTGCGCAGGGCCAAGTGTTTGGACTCAATGATCCTTGTGGGTCCCTTCCCACTCAGAATATTCCGTGATTCCAAGATTTTCTGGCACTCACTTCTGCAAAGATAAGGACAAGCGGAATCTGGGCCAAGGACAGACAACCAGTCTCGCTGCTCGGCAGGGTGCTCAGGTTCAGAGAGAAGAGCCCTCCCCGCGGGGCCACCCGCGCCTTCTCCGCTACCTCTGCCCCCTCGCACCTCGGGCGGGCGGGAGGCGGCGGTGCCTGTTCCGTCCAGGCGCATTCCCCTCTCCATGCAGGGAGCAAGGAGTCGGGCCGATCCCTGCGCATCCCCCACTCCACAAGGGGAGCGAGGTGTCAATCCGCTCCCTGCGCATCTCCCTCTCCACGCAGGGAGCGAGGCGCCGATCTCGGCCATCCCTCGTCCACGCCGCTCTCTGTGCATCCCCGGCTCCACGACGATCCCGGCCATCCCCCGCTCCACGCCAAGGAGCGAGGTGCCGGTCCCTGCGCATCCCCCGCTCCACGCCGATCTACGCAGGGAGGGGCGTCAGCCGGACCTCGAGCATCCTCCGCTCCACTCAGAGAACGAAGTGCCGGTCCCTGCGTATCCCCGCCGATCTCGACCATCCCCCGCTCCACGCCGATCCCGGCCATCCCCCGCTCCTGGGAGAGGCTCCAGCCGGACCCCGCCTCCTGCGCTCCGGCCCCGCCCGTGCCCGCGGCCCGAGCGCTGCGCGGCTGCGGCGCTGCCGCGTCCCCCGGGCCTGAGCGGAGCGCCAGCGGTGAGCGGGGCCGCAACTGCGCGGGGAATAAGCCGAGAGGGATGCGGGGCGTGTTGCCGGCGGAGGGGCCGACATTGCGGCGCGGCCCTTTCCTTCTTTCCTGCTCCTTCCTTTCCCTTTTTCCCCCTTCCCCCGCGGCCGCGCCGTCGCTGTCCACGGGGAGGGGGCGCGTTCGTCCCCCCTCGGTGCGGTGCCCGCTGTCCTCCTGGGGAGGGGAGGGGGGAAAAGCGGCGCTTGGCGGGGGCAGGGAGAGGAAGAGGAGGAGGAGGAAGGAGGAAGAGGGAGGAAGGAAAGAAAGGAGGTCACGTGCGGGGAGGCGGGAGGGGTGGGGGTCCCTCTGCGGGAAGGGGGATGCTCGGCGGGCAGTGCCCCGGCTCTGCGCCCCCGCCTCCCGCATGCCCGGCACCGCTCCTGCTGCTGGCAGGCCTGGAGGGGGAGGAGGGTAGTGGTTGCTTTTCCCCTCCTGTTTCTATCCCACTCGGGCAGATCCATTGCTCAGGGGCATGCGGCGACCTGTTTGCCGGGTGGACAGACCGGGGCGTGCGAACCTCCGGCTCCCATCGCGGGCAGGGTGATGTGGGGGGGCTGTTTTAGCGTCGGGCCGGATTTGGGCAACGTTGGAGAGGCGCTATCCGCGTTCAGCATCCGAATTTAAAGTGGGTCATTCATTCTCGAGATGCGGCGTTTTTTTATGTATCTGGGGAGCGAGCTGGGGACGCTCGAGATGCTGTGACTAAAATCTCCATTAGCAGTTCAGGTTGCTTATTGATGAGAAGTGCTTGCGCTGAGCAGTCCCCAACTTCGCTGTGGGCAGCTGTGAGTAGACGCAGTGATTGACTTCAACGTGGAAAGTATTCACCACAAATGCTAAACTTGTAGAAAGAGGTTGGTTGTTTGTTTATTTCCTTTCTTTTAAGCTCTTGTTTGTGTTTAGAGGTGTAAGGCCATCGCTCTGTTTCTACACAGTGTTGCCAATACATTTTATTGTGTGCATTTGTCATCTTGGTTTTTATAGCGTGATGTAGAATTGTGTTGGACATTAATTAGTATGAACATTGTCAGCCTGTGCTAGCAATCTTAGTGTTTTGGGGGATTGTTAGTCAGTCCAACACTGTGAGAAGTCCCGTTTCTATTTATAAGTCAGTAGTACTGGTATTATTTTTAGTAGATGTTTTTCTGCAGCTTTGCAGTTTTAAGTAGGCCAGATGCAGAGTGGTTCACTTTCTGTTGGTCTGTTGATGATGTCCAAGGCCAGGTACTTTGGATAAGATGCACCAGTGTTCCTCTTGCTATGACACAAATCCATAACTTTTTAGTGTTATTTGTCTGTTAGACTTGTTTGGGATGAATGTTGTTTTCTGTAGACTCGGTATGTTGAGAAAGAACTATTTGACCTTTTAAATGATGCTGAAATTTGTGAAATACTAAACTTACTTCAGATGGTTTAGATCTTCTGCATTTGGGCTGGCTTGTGGTTGGCTTGATGCAATGTGGTCTAACTTTCATAAATTCTCAAGTGTTTAGCCGTGATTTTTTTCAAAGTGAGTTTAGCACAATTGTTTTAGGCCTTCATTCATATGAAAGAATGTATTCTGACTTTACTGTTTTAAACTTTGTCAGACCATCCTAGTTAAACATACAGTTATTAAAGCAGTTTTTTTATAGAGCCAAACCTAATTTCTAGTAAGCAGGATTAGTGATTTCATTTAGTGAGTTAAGGCGGCATGTGCAGTATTATCAATGCTTTTGCAGAATGTGTTGATGACATGGTATTGGTAAAGGACACTTGTTACAGCAGGAACTGTGTTTTCACATGTTTAGGCAGCAGCATCCAGCAATTCCTGTGAGTCACTTCAAAGGATGACAGATTTATTTCTTATTAAATGTTCTCTAATTTAACTGTATCTGCTAAAAATCTGTTTTTAATTTGAAGTCATTAGTGATTGTGCTAAAAGACTGCTTGCACATTACCTCTCCATCTCAGTGTGTTAAATTCAGCTGGGAGTAGGAGTAAGAATGAAAGGTTGGAAACAAGTAATCTTAGCAAAGAACCAAATTATATAATGATGCCATGCTTTTCATATGAAGTTCAGCTACTCAGTCATCAGCTGAAACCCTGAAGCAGCATCACTTCAGACATCAGGAGTTAATTTCTATCATGCACTGACAGAAAAAATAGATAAATCATGTGGAGGTGTGTTAAAATAAATATTTTCTGTGGAAGATTCTTGGCTAGAACTTGCTGCTGCTTGAACTGGGTAATTACTTCCTTACCGAGTCCTTTAAGCCTTGTAAGGAGAAATATGGAAGTAATATGTAAAACCTGATGTTTCCTCTCATTTTGAAGCATCTTCAAGAGCCATAAAATAGGAGTTAAGAGTGAAAGAATCTTAAAAAAGTATATCCTGTATTCTAAAGTGGGTGTCATTTTTTTGAGAGCTCTGAGGAGTCTTCAGGGCTAGAATTTGCCTGCAGTAAACTTTTGTGGAATAGCTTTGGAGGGAGTGACACAATCTTGAGTGTTTCTCACTAATACACAAAATGACTGACCTATTTCGGGAAGAGTTCCACAATTCTGTACTAGCTAAATAATAGCTTCTCTTGTCCAAGTAGTAGCCCTGGAACATGCTTGTTTGTTGTTACTCTGGAAAAAAGAAGCAAACAAATGTGTATGAGCTGCCAGTGTAACAAACCAGTATAGTGCTTAGTGTTTGGTTTCTTTAAAAAAATTATTTTGTATTTAGAGAAATGCTGTCAAAATACATACGCTTTTGATACCTAAATGGTTTCTTTGGCCTACAATTGTTTTAACTTGGAGAAACTGAATGGATAATAAGCCCTTATTGCTTAGTGTTTAGTGCTTAGTGGAGAAAGTTTGCGGTGAAGTGTTCACTGCTGGGAGCTGATGTGTAGCTACAAAGTCAGCTTTAGAGAGCAGGTAATGGATGTGAAGAAGAGTTAATATCACATTTGTTGGAGGTTTTTTAACTGTCTTTTCTCTGTCTTTGTACCACTTCCCCTTTATGCCCACGTCTCCCTCCCTGCTTTTGCAGGAAATCAGTAGCATCTCTTTCTTTATATTTTTTTATTGCATGCAGGTATTGCTTGTGACTGGAATGTGTACACACATAAAACATACAAAAATACTGTGTACATGTGTGAATTTAACTGTGGGGAGCTGGTCGAATTTAACCTTAAAATCCTGATGGAGCTTCAAGTCTTTGGCAAGATTAGTCTAGAGAATCTAACCCCAGTCCCCTCCCCCCATAAAAAAAAAGGTTATTTGTGAGAAAACTATAGTTTTGGTTGGATAATTAATTAAATAAGAGTTGGGACTAGATGATCTTAAAGGTCCATTCCAACCCCTTAGCAGTCCATGATTCTATAAAGCACCATCAATTGGAATGGACTGGTTGTAAGTGGGGTGCTGTGTTGTCAGTTCTGTTACTGAGGTATTTGTTCTTTCTGTGTTCTAAGTGATAAAAAAATGCACATACTTCAGTTTTGTGGTTTGCAGTGGTTAAGTGTCTTGAGTGCAGGTGAGATCTGAGGTAGACCTTTGGAACGTGTGATGGTGCATCCTTTTTGTATGTTATGTTTGTATGTATCTTAAAATAGAATATAGTTGCATACAGAAGATCATACACTTGATTAAACAAAGTCTGAACTCCACACATTTTGAGTTCTGGAAAGTGGGTTTTTAAATGTGTCATGAATTCATCTTGGAGTATATTTTCAAAATCATAAAATTACAGGATGGTTGGAGTTGGAAGACACTTCAAGAGATTATTTAGTTCCAACCCCCTTGCCGTGGACAGGGACACGTTTCACTAGACCAGGTTACTCAAAGCCTGTTGTAACCTGGCCTTGAACACTGCCAGGGATGGGCCATCAGTAGCTTCTCTGACAGCCTTTTCCAGTGTCCCACCACCCTCGCAGTAAAGAATTTCATCCTAATATCTAATCTAAACCTGCCCACTTTCAAGTTAAGTCCATTTCCCCCTTGTCCTATCACTACATGCCCGTGTAAAAAGTCCCTTTCCAGCTCTTCTGTAGGTCCCCTTTAGCTACTGGAAGATGCTCTGAGGTGTCCCTGGAGCCTTCTCTTCTCCAGGCTGAACAACCCCAACTCACTCAGCCTGTCTTCTTCTTCTCAAGCTGACACCCTCCAGCAGATCCACACAGGGTTGGATGCAGGGCTCCAGATGGGGACAGCTGAAGAGCTGTTCCTTCATGTGTCCTGTCACATGCCTGGTTTGAGTTCGGTTTAGAAGTAAAAGTCTGGGATATGCTGTTAAGAAGGGAGTCCAGAGAGGGAGAGACAGAGACAGTGGAGATGTGTAAGAGCAATGCTGATGCCGAGTTTACAAGCTGTTTAGTCTGCCATTTTCTCAGCTCTTGTAGAATAAGAAAAGAATTGTTTGAAAAAAGACCAGCAGTGTTTTGCAGGACGTGGCTCAGTAGCAGGGCTTCTTCAGCTGCAGAGAGAAACTAGTCCAAGGTTGGAGCGGTTTGATTTGACCTTCTGAATCTCTGAGTCTCACTCGTGGGATGGGGGAGGGTGACACTGCTGTTCCCTCAGATGTTCTAACCTAAAAAAATAATGTCCTTTTTTTCCTTTATCTTTTTCACCTTCTTCCAGTGGTCTGAGAAAAATATTGTTCAGTACAAATGTGGGATGTGTGCAACTGTTACTTTTGTTTGGTCACTTTAGAGCATAGGAAATTGGGGAAACTTCTTTTTCAAAAAGGTTTGTTGGTTTGGTTTGTTCGGGGTTTTTTGTTTGTAGTTGGTTTTTTCCACAGGGAGGTGTTATCTAAGGTGAGAGATGTTAATTCAGGGTCCAGCAGAGCTACTCTAGTTCTGAACACTCAGATAAAGCCAAAGTCTTTGTAAGGAGCTCTCTCCTGTATGCTGGTAAATCTTGCCCTTCCCCTTTGATGGGAAACCTTCCCAGTCTTTAAATGTGTTCCATGTTTGTAACTTGTAATTCCTGCTGTGTTGCTTAATTGAAAATCTTGAGTATTGCCAAAATACTCCACAGTATCTCCTGCTTCTGTTTGGAGAATTTTGTGGATGTGCATCAGTTTGAATTTTTCAGTCTTATTAAAGTGTCTGGTTTGGCTTTGCTTGTTTTTTGGCTTTTTTTGTGGTTTTTTTTTTGGTTGGTTGATTGGTTTGGGGTTTTTTTAATATTTCTTCATGTTTACCAAGGAACATTTCCTTTGAACAGAACAGTGCTTCAGACTGAGAAGTATTTTCAAAGGCATTGAAACCTTAAAATGCTTCTGAGGCAAGGATGTGTTAGAGCTGGAGACAGAATGGGTGCAGCTGGGAGGGGATTTCAGTGCCCTTGAGGAACAGGAGCACTGCCTGTCATCACCAGCAATGTATCTGCTGCAAGAGGATTTTGTGAAAATTAGTTCTTGCAGTTACATAAACAGAAGAGGCAAGAGGGATGTCAGCAGAGTGGGTTTTGTTCATTTTAGTAGAGAACAGTGTTAAAATATGTCCAGGCAGCCTCCAGCTCTTTGGGATGTCTTTTCTTCCTGATTTACAGTCAGCATTGCTTTATCTTCATAGAAGTTGGTCTAACAGTGTTGGCTCTTAATCTGGGTGTGTGCTAGGACTGTCAAAAAACACACTGAGAGAATTCTGCTTATATTAATACAGCTTTATACCAGATATTCTCATTTTCTTGGACTTTGAATATGCAGATTACCAAAGCAGTCTTTACAGTTCATTGCATTTTCTGGCCAGGGTGTTTGTGCCTCAATAAAGAATGAAGTTGGACTTTGTGATGGTGAGAGAGCAAACGGGTATGACACTTACTTCCCGGACCCTGAGGTCTTTCACTGGCTCCAAAGGTGTTCAGCAAACTGAGGTCTGGATGGAATCCTGGGGTGGCAGTGGCAGGCCATGCACTGTGGGGTGGCTCCTGCCCATGTTCTGTGTGATGGGACATTGCCCGGGGTCCTCCTCGTGCACGAAGTTGTTGACTCAGAACTTGCAGGCTTGAAGGTCGTTTTCTTTTAAGTACGTTAAAATTATCTGATACTGCTTTTAAGTATAACTTAAGTATTTGAATGTTAGTTTTACATCATCAGTTGCTGTATTAAGTTCTGTTCCTCATGAGAAATTTTATCTGTGCCATGTAGTGTGTTCCTACAGAGTAACAGGTAGTGGAAGCAGCAATGTAAGCCCTTTTATCAGAAAATAACTCCTTTGCTAAGGAGAGGAGGGGCAAAGAACTGGAATGTTTTATGTATCTCCATATGAGGGAAGTTTTTGGCAAGGAAATACTTTATTTTTCCGTTTTGTTGTAAAAGAACATTGCTACTCTCAGTATCAGCTTTCCTACTGCCATGTAGTTTTCACAGTATTTCAGCATCTTGGCCACTATATTGGCTGTGTCATCCTGTTTTAGTCATTGTAAAGAAAAAATATTTTCCAATTTTTTTTTTCAACCTTCAGAGAAAAGCTGTTAATGGTGGGGATTCTTGGGCCATATTTAGTGTTGTCAGAGACATATATAATAAGTATTTTAGGTTTCCAGTATGTTTCAGTAGCAATTGTGACACAATATTACATTGTGTGCTGAGTTGCTTTATGCAGATATGATTTCTCTGGTATTTTAAGCTAAACTAGTACTGCCTTTTCCAAAAACTGCCTCTGTGTGACACTTTCAGTTTTGATTTTGCTGAGCTGCTGATAACCTTTGAGTAAGCCTTTTTTTTTTCCCTACCACATCTGTTAGATCTTCTCTGTTAAATCCTGCTGTGTTTTTAATCTTGGAAATCCAAAAAGTAACATAAGAGGTGTTGTTGCTCATGTGTGATACAGCAGTGTAGTAAACACAAAAATAATTTTAAAAAAGGACCACAGAATGGAAGAATAGGGGTAGAATAATGACAGAAAAAAGAAGCAGCATTCTGATGGTGCATTGCTAAGATACATGTAAAACTGACACATGCAATGTGTGCCATCTGCTTCTGTCAGTATGAATGAAAACAATGATGTTAATTGTAAATGTAACCTGAAATCATGGGCCAGCTCTCACCATGTGTTACTAAAGTCCTGTTTAGACTTTGAGGGCAGGGAAGGTCTGCAGTCCTGAACTTCATTCCTTTCCTTTTCACTTACTAAACTAATTATTACTAAGTGTAAAATATTTATTTCACTAGGAAGTCTTAGAATTAATTCTCTGTTTGGATGCTTGAGTTATTGCCATAACAATTAATTAAAAAAGAAAAAAGAAAAATAGAAAAAAAAAACAGACAAAACACACATTTATTTTAACCTAAGTAGATGAAAGTTAAGCTTTTTTCCCAGGAAAAAAACCCATTGTTGTCTGTGACTTGGAAAAGGTCAGTATAGAAAACTTACTTAGCTAAATATTTTATTGGTAGCTGAGTGAATGTATGCAGTTATGAAGAAAAAAACCCCCAACAACAACAACAAAAAAAAACCACAACAAAAACATTAAAATATTACATATCTTGGAATTGGGGAGTGAGGAGAAAGTATAACACAAGTATACTAATCTGGATTCTTATTTCAGAATTTTTGATTTCCCTCTTAAGTGTTTTGATGTTTCAATAAGGTCGTAAATTCTGTAATTTCACCCACCTAGTAGATGAAGGGAAGGTGGTAAATACAGTTTTTCTGGATTTTATCAAGGCTTTTTGATACTTCCCTCCCGTCATCCTTCTGGACCAGTTGTCTGACTGTGAAGTAAGCAGGTGCCTGGTGCTCTGGAGGAACTGACTGGGCTCTGGGCAGGGCTCAGAAGGTTGTAGGGGATGGGCTACATCTGGCTGGAGTTACCAGTCACCACTGGTGCTCCTGAGGGCTCAGTCCTGGGGCCAGTTCTGGTCAATATTTTTATCACCTGGAGGAGGATGTTGAATGCACTTTTGCTGGTGGTGCTGAACTGGGAGATGCTGTTGACTCTCTCTCGGGACAAGAGGCCTTGCAGAGGGATCTGGATTAGGTTGAAGCACTAAACAATCATCAGTGGCATGAAGCTGAACAAGAACAAACGCCAGATTCTGCATCTGGGATGGAATGATACCTTCCACAAGCACAAACTGGGAGAGGCATGGCTGGAGAGCAGCCCCACAGAAAGGGGTTTGGGGTGCTGGCTGACAGCAGGCTCGACACAGGTCAGCAGGAGCAAACTACATCCTGGCATAGCTCAAACACAGCACAACCAGCTGGCCAAAAGGGATATATCCCACTGCATTTAGCACTGGTGCAACTTCATTTTGAGTGCTGTGTCCAGTTCTGAGTCCCAAAATTTAAAAAGGATGTGAGGGTCCTTGAGTGCATCCAGAGGAGGGCGCTGGAGCTGGCAAAAGGGCTGGCAGGCGTGCCATGTAACAAGGAGCTAAAGACACAGGGTTTGTCTTGTTTGGAAAGAAGGAGGCTGAGGGGCAACCACACTGTTCTCTGCAGCTTCCTGGGGAGGGGGAGTGGAGGAGGTTGCTGTTCTCACTGGCAGCCAGGACTGGGGCATGTGGGAGTGGCTGAAAGCTGCATCCATCAAGGGATGCTTCCACTTAACATGAAACATTTCTTAACCAAGAGGGTGATCAAGCCCTCTAAGTGTCTTCTTTGAGAAGAGGTTGATGCCCCAAGCTTGTCAGTGTTTAAGAGGCGTTTGGATATTGCCCTTCATGCCATACTTAAACTTTTAATCACCCTGAGGTGGTCAGGCAGCTGGACTAGGTGACTGCTGTCTCTCCCTCCCAACTGAATATTCTATTCTGCACTCATGATGAGTCAAATAACAATGTCTGTTATTTGTCTGAAATGCCAGGGTTTTTTAGATCCAAAAACACATTCAAAGACACAAAGGAAGGATCTAGGTGGAAACAGGATTTTGTTTCATTTTTCTGACTCTGTTTCAGGACAGATGCTCACAAGCATGATCACACTGTGCAGGTGTTGCCAGGAACAGGTTAATGCAATCCTCAGTTTAACTTGAAAAACCGTCCCATGAAGGCTGGCAAAGGACAGTCAGAGACAGAACTTTGCAAATCTCCTACATCAGGTGGAAAGCCATATGCTGTTGGGATTGCACTGGGGAGACCAGTTTCTCTTACTCACCTGTCTCTCGTGGCAAAGAGTTAAGGGCATGGTTTGTATCCAGCACAGCTGATATGAACTTCACCTCTCCAGACAAGTTTGTCCATAGGGTTTCGTCCTGGTGAGAGATCTTCACCCCGGCACTCTCTGCAGAGAATGAACATGTCAGTCTGTAACCACCATTCCTTCAGAGGACATATTTGTTTTGACCACACATCCTTCCTGATCTTTTCACACAGAATAACCTAAAGAATTAGGAGCGAAAAGAAGGGGTGCCATGTGCACAGAGACTCCTTCAAATCAGAGGCAGACACAGATCATACGGCAGTCCCGATAATATGTAACTGATATTGAAAAAAAATCAAAGCAAAATTATCTGTAAAATATTAACCTTTACCAGAAACAGGAAAGCAGAAATTGATTGATGCACAAAGAAGGCTCTTCCTAGAAAAAAACCCCTAAAGTTTTAAGAATGTGATTTTCTCTCTTTATTTGCTAATGAATTTTTTTCTGCATGAATTTGTACTTTGGCATTCAAAACCCCAAACATTTCCATACCCAGTTTATATTTGCTTTTTTTCTCTGATTTTAAATTATTTTTGTCTTTAGAAAGACCCATAACCAATGTCCTGTATCAGTTCAGATGCAAAACCTCAAGTAGTATGCATGAATAGAGGCCAACCAGTCCCTGTTTTCTTGTAAGATAGCTGCCAGGAGGGATTGAAGGTTTTGCTCTCTGTCTGCCCACCTGAAACCACCTGTTTCAGAATGTTGGTGTGATGAAACGACTGATTATGTCATTCAGGTTCAAAGGAACTTCTAATTAGTGAAGGAAACTATGTGAAACAATCTCCTAGGACACACGTTGTGATTGACTGGTTTGCAGAGGTGGTGCAGGAAGCTGCCAGGCTGTGTGTGTTCGGTTCAAGAGTCTCAGCACTTTAGCCCTGCCGTGTGTCCAAACGTGCATCTGATGGATCAGCAGGCAGAGCAAGGCTAGAGACAAAGTCCCCTGCTGTGAGTGTGCCTTGTCCAGGGGGCTTTGAGGCAAAAAACAGCCTGTCAGTAGCAGGGATTTCAGGGATTTCGTGTAGAAATTCATGGAATTTATAAGCTGAATCTGCAATTTTGAGTCACACTTGAAAACAAACTGGTAGCCAGTGCACTTTAAGACCGTGCTTTTCTCTTTGCAGAGGGCCCCACAAGGCAAATGGATGCTGAACTTGCACATCCTGAAAAAATTAGCTCCAGCTGTACTAATTGCATCCCTGTACTCTGCTGTATCTAGCAATATTCCAGACTGGAAGTAACAACTTCCTATATAATTGGCACTGAGTGCCACATCAAAATAAAAGATTAGTCACATATTTTGAGCCAGTTTAGATGGAAATTTTTTTGGAAGTGTGGGTGTTACTTGGCTTTATTATTTTATTTTTATTTGTAATTATGGACAGTGATGGCCTAATCTGAGATTTATATCTCATCCCAGATGTTTTCCTATGACGTGCTGTTACACAGCAGGGCACTTCGGTGGGAGGGCTTTCAATACAAAGCAAATGCTGTTTGCAGCACCACCTGAGTGCAGTGATTCTGTTCACACCCTCGGGCTCAAGTGGCCCAAAGGTCATTGCAGTGCTCGAAACACCTGACCAAACACATGTCACATGTCTCCCTCCTCCACAGTCCTCTGCCTGCTGTGTTTCAGGCAGCTGCAGTAGGAACAAAGGAGGAAGATTTAAGGATGTGTTGTGCTTGGCTGCCCTTGCTTGGTGCTTTTAACTACCTGAGGACTGTCCTGTGTGACTTGACCATCCCTGGCTGACCTGCCTCCTCCTCCTCAGCTGCGATGTGTGTGCTGGCAGCTCCCTGCGCCTCCTCCACTTCTCCCCCGTGTCCTTGTGTCCTCCCTGGTGTTTGCCCAGCCATGTGTTGCAGATCCCCTGTTGTGCTTTTGCTGATTGTGTTCTTGCAGATTAGAGTTGAAAGCAGGAGTGGGAAGGGTTTCTCTGTCTCTTTTGTGGTTTACTAAAAGACAATCCACACAGGAGGAGGCAAAGTTCTGTTCTTGAATTTCAAAAAGCCATTCCCCCAGCACTACAAAAACGTGTCTGATGTCATTTGTACCACAAGATGTATAACTTAATCTTTTTGCGTAAAATTAAATTTTCTGTGTGTTTCCATGAAGCTTTTGTAACTTTCTCAGTTCGTTCTTTCTAAAAGCTTTAGTTGGAAAACGGTTCTCATGGAGGATTTGCGAGAATAATACATCCAACTGATCCAGTTTCATTAGAAATTTAACCTGAAAATCCTTTTTAAAAGCCATGTGGTCAGAAGAGACTTAGGGTAATTGCATGACCTTTAACCACTGGTTACATGCATTTTTTTTCAGAGAGGCACTGTCTGGCAATCTAAGTTGTCATAGCAGCTGAATTTATGGTGTATGCTTTATAGAAAGATTACTGCAGTATTCAGGAGTTTTAATACTCTTTCAGTTGTGTCAGCGCTGGATGTGCTGGTACCTAACTCTGCCATTTTCCTGGAATTGTGTGTGGATCTAAATCTAGACAGTGCTCCCTTATTTCCACCAGTCTAATTGAACATGATTATTCACAAATCCTCTGAGAGATTAAAAGGGACTAGATATTATTTTAGAAACAATTTTTAGAGCCTACTTGCCTAATTCTCTTAGTCATCAGCTAAGCGAAAAGAGAACTGACATAAGAAGAAAACGCCTGTTGGAAGCGCAGGGGTTTTGTGACTAATGTCTTCTGGTTTTGTTTCTTTAGAAATCCTTTCTGTATGGACCAGCCTTTTAGTGATGGTGCAACGGGAAGAAGAGCCCTCTGAGCAGAGCCAGGATGAATCGGGCGCCGGGTGACGCGGAGCCCGCTCACAGCAGCAGTGTGGAGTCGTGTCCCTCCCTGCGGGACGTCCCCTCCATCAACCCCACGCAGCTGCTGGCGAGGATCGAGTCCTACGAGGGCCGAGAGAAGAAGGGCATCTCCGATGTCAGGAGGACTTTCTGTTTGTTTGTTACGTTTGATCTCTTATTCATTACCTTGCTGTGGATAATAGAATTAAATGTGAGTTGCCTTTGCAGTACCCTTAGACTTTATTAAAGTATTTATTCACTTCAGAGATCGTTAATAAGTTGCTCCTTTCTAGCCAAATTACATGCTGTTGGTATCTGTTTACATTTAAGCAGCTTATTGCTTTTCAGCTTTCATGAGCATAGAATCTGTTCAACTGCATCTACTTTTTTTCATTAGGATACATCTTTGTCTTCTTATCATAAAAGCTTTTGCTGTTCCTGTAGTCTGTGAGCTGTGCTGAAGAAACCACTGGAAATCCAGTTAATTCTTCACACGTCGAATAAACAAAAATGTCACTGTATGTCTTTGAATTTGGCAAGAAGTGTGAATTTTAACAGGTTTCAAGACTTTGCCTTCTGAGTAACTTTAAGTCAGTGATATTTCACTAAGGTGTCAGTCCCTAAAAAGACCTCCAATGGCCAAAATTTTCTTTTGTTGTGATGGATTCCCTTTGAGGCAAACTTAGTATGTTTTGTGTTATGGATGGCAGGGTGCATTTGAAAATCATGAACTCCCACAGCTGCCACCTTTTAACTCCAGCATCTGTAATTTGGAAAACAAGGCTGTTCTAAAATTTCCAGAAAGCAACAGGATAGATGATTTTTTGTTATTTCTTAAGTAACATTCTAGATCTTGAGCTGAATTTTAAGAAATAAGTTTGCGTTTAAGAGAGGACACACTAGGGAGGATTCCCTCTTCTAGACAAGGAAGATCTGGAGTAGATATTTTTTGTCAGCATTCCTTTACTAGAATAAAATACTTAAATAGCATTGGTTATTGTTTTGACATTATGAAGCTTCAGGAGCTGACTGCTCAATAGTTCATTGATGCATTGCAACGTACTCATTCTGATTTGATTTGAGAAAGCAGGCTTTGCTTTCCTGAATTGCTGTGGTTTTGGGACTAGACTTGTGTTGTCTCTCTAGGTAGAAAGACTGTTGTACCCAGTGTGGAAAGTTACCTTGTCTCAGAAGAGCAGCGTGGTGTTCAATGCATTTCTCTTTTAGGCCGGTTTCTCAACAGCTTGGATGACTAAGAGGAACAGAGTCTGGGTTTATATCTTGTCAAGCCTTCAGAGTACAGATTTTCGTATGAGTGCTCTCACAATATTTAAGGCTCTGTATAGAAAATGGTACCAACTCATGATGTTTCATTTTGAATGCTGCAGCATTAAGGGATCTCAAGGAACTTGCAGTTTTCTTTGTGAAAAGCTTTGTTTTAAGGAGAATAGATTGTGAACCAGACTCTTATACTGCCTAATGTCAGTAAGAATGCAAAACAAGGTTTTGTCTGTAGAAGCCATGATGTTAGAAGCTCACACTTGGTATCTGGGATCTAGCCCATGCCTAGGAGTTTTGTTCTGTTTTTAATTGTTTTATCCTTGGGAAGTCGAATAGCACTGTGTTAGGAATGTCTGTCACTGGTGGATAAGAAATGGGACTTCAGAATTGCTGTGAGACTTCCTGTAAGTATTGTTTTCCCTTTGATGCCATTTTCCATTTTCTTTAGGTGTAGTTTATTTTTTCATGGGTCAGGGAGCAGCTCCATGGAACTTTGAGCAAAAGCCAAGGCTTTCATGGTTCTCTGTTTATCCTTATGTTAACATGGTGCTCACAAACAGCCACTCAGTGAGCAGCTGGGAGGGGAGAAGCTCATCTTCCTTATTTATGCTGGAAACAGATAATCACACCAGATGCAGCACAGTAACCAAGGGAGAAGTGTATTTAGAAAGTTATTTGTCAGGCAGTCATGGAGGGGAGAAGAAATAGAAGAAATTTGGAGTTGGGGTGACTAATCTGAGGAAAACACTGTCCAGCAGGATAGCTGGGAAAGTGTGGAAGTGTCTAGACTGGCATTGCTTTGAGATGTTTTTGGTGTGCTTTGGAACCTCTTTTCCTTAAAAAGATGACAGTAAACTCAGTATTAATGCCTTTGTTGGTGTTGTTTTACACAACTATTTCATGGAGTTCTTAATTGTGAAATTTCGTTTTAAAAGTGATAGGAATTGGACACTGAGGTTTTTCGTTCTCAGATAAGATAAATGCTCCTCTCATTCTTTGACCCAATACATCTAAAATTATTTTCTTGCTAATCCAGTTTGAACAGTGAAGTGGTGAATCCTTCCAGTGGAAAGAAACACAGTGGCTGAGGACAATGTAATTTTGAATTCCTCAGCAAATAAAAGAATTAAACATGGGTGTGAGTTATTTCTGGGAGAATGGGCTAGTAGTTGCAGCTTCTATGTTTTTTATAGTGGATCTTTTTGCTCAGCTCTCTTAAATCATCTATGTGCTGATAAGGGAAAAAGCTGAAGTGTGAATTCAGTTACTGTTTTAAACCTGTCTGCCAGCACGTGACTAAGGAGAGCTGGTTTTTGGGTGGGTTTTCAATCAGCGGTTTTGATCCTCCTTCTAAGACATGAAATGCTTTGCGAATTTGTGTAACAGACCTTACATTTAATCATTTCTTCTTCCCTCAGCACTTTGTTTGCTTTTATTTTGGACCAGTCTGAAATGCAAGTTGCCTAGGCCAGATGATAAACCTAAATGTTTTCTCTTTGGAAAGTGTGAAAAACAAATAACACTAATCTTGAAATTAACATTCTTAGCATCTAAGTCCTCTATATTTAGGTTTTGTAAATCATCAGGAAATTAGTTTTACCCTTCACATTTGTATGTATTTTGTTTTCAGTAACTTCCGTTCTAAAGCTGTGTGTGGTGTTGTTTCTTTGTAGGTAAAAGGAGGCATTGAGACTACCTTAGAGAAAGAAGTCCTACATTATGACTACTCTTCTTCATATTTTGATATATTTGTAAGTGTTCTTAAAAAAAAAGAGCAGCAAAAGTGTAGTGATGTTTGCTCCTTTGAGTCCTGTGAAAAGGCTAATCTTTTCTTGGTAATTAAATCAGAAGAACTTGTGCAAAGTTTCACCCATCTGGGGGTTGCCCAGTCGTGCTCTGGAAGCAGCTCCTGGAACCTGTGGATGGAGAAGCTTAGGGACACTGAAACTGTGTCTTTGGCTTTGAGGGGAATGGAAAAGCAGGTGAAAAACTCAAGGCAGTTCAGTAAGAGGACAGGACCAGTAGTCCTGCAGCTGTAAAATCATTTTGTTTGAACCACTGTCTTTGTCCTTCCATGAGCATCACTTGGCTGCAGTCAGGACAAACTTGTTCCCAGGTTGGCCTGCATGGGTCATGGTTTTTTCAGAGTTCTATGTTTTAACTCAGACAATAAAAACATAAGGAGTACGATTCTCCTTTACTGTGGGGAAGTACCTTACGCACGTAGGAGGGAGCCTACTGCATCAGGAAATTCCTCTGTCTTTCAGCAGCACTGTAGCTCTGCAGTTGCAATGCACTTTGCACTGCATAGCCCAAGTAAAGCTCTTTCTTTAGAGTTCTCCTGAAGGGCCCCATGTTTTTGCAAGGTCGTTAATTCTGCCAGAATTGTCTCTGCTTGCCTGGCAGAGATGACTTGGTTTGTTATCAGTCATTAGATATTAATGACCATATCCAGAATCTCTCTTTGCAACTGGTGTAAAAACCCATCCTTCTTTCTGCATCAGATCATTTGCTCTGTCAAATGGACCCAGGTGCTGGATACAGGACATTCCTAAACTAGCCAACTGTGCTGCTTCTCCCTTTCTCATTGTTTTGCTGGCAGGTTCACCATGATATGCCAGATTGCAGAAGGCTAAAAATGTTACCTGTAAGTGTTGATGCTCTGAAAGTTATTTTGCCCTGTAGTTGAAACAAGGGTTAAGAACATGTAATGTGAAATAATACTTTTATTCCCTGTAAAGGGACTAGATAATTGAATTCTGCAAAATGATTTGTGGGCTTATGCAGGCTTTCCTCTGTTTCTATTACACACTTCCATAAGATTAAATGGGTTCATTATACTTCTGGCCTTGGCTGTCCTTGATTTCTCCTCATTTTTAAGAATTTTTTTAACAGTTTTAAAATTCCATATTTTAAGGTAAGTTGGAGACAGTCTAATATCCAAGAATAAACAAGGAAAATGAAGGTTAGGGTCCCTGATTCAGAAGTCTCATATATCTACTATTGAATTTTCTGGCCTGGAAATACCATAACTTACCTTTCTTTACTGCAAGATAGCCAGAATGACTTGCAATTGCAGGCATTTCCATAAAGAATGATGGATTTTAGTAACATTAATATTTCAAGAAGTAACTAGAAAACAGTTTTAAAAATGCTTCTAATTTTCCGGTTGCATTTGTGAAATCTTGACAGTTTTTAATGGTATTCTTGTTCAGTAACACACCACTAAGATCAATGATATGCACAGGGATGCTCAAGGTATTTGCTGGATTAACTGCATCTAGATTTAACTGCTTAGATTCCAGTCAGGTAAAATGATCATGAACACACTTTCTTATATTATTAACTTATTTATGGGATTGCACATGCTTGCCTGTTGGAGTCTGTGTAGGCATGTGAGTGTTGCCATTTGCTTTACAAATGGGAAATTGTGTTCTATTTCTGTTTTACAAGCACACACTTCAGTTTGTTTCCTGGTAACAGAACTAAGACTGACCTGTTTTAAGTTGTTTTGTAAGCAGTTAGTATGTTCAGTGAGCTGAGAATCTTGTGGTTCTGTGTTCTGAATTAACCAACCAATGTTTTTTTTCCTCTCTCTATAGCTACTGGCAGTCTTTCGATTTAAGGTGTTAATACTTGCGTATGCAATGTGCAGACTGCGCCATTGGTGGGCAATAGCTGTGAGTAGTAGCCAAGCATAATGGAGTTTTTACTAGAATGGATCAGACAAAACTTGAGGTGCCTCTTAGCACTTGTATGTTAGGAATCATCTTGATGCTATATATAAAAATTTGTTGTACAGTAACACATTAAAAATTTCTTTTCTGGAAGATGTTCATCCTAGAGGCAAGAATTTGTGTGGTGCTTATTAATACAGATTGAAGACTTATTTTTAGCCATGTATACATGGCTAATCATAACTGCTTGTTGCCTCTGACTTGTTAATTAATGTTGGAAATATATTTGCATTTGAAACAGTGTCTCATATTCCAAAACAAGAGTTGGCATTATTGTACCTGAGATCCAGGTTCCATTAACCCCCACATTCTTAGTGGGTGAGCCCTAGCACCTGTATTGCTTCATGCTCCAATACAAAATGCTGGATATGCATCCTTCCTTAAAAAGGAACCTTTTGAGAACTATAGGCAGTCACAGTGGATTTGAGCCAGTGTCTTTATTGCAACTGTTCTGTGTTGATAAGAAGGCAAAACTTGGTGACAGATTCCAGCAGTCAGTACAATTACAGATTGTAACACAATATTGCTGGCTTAGTGCTTTGTAAATCAGACTTTTTTTCCCCTTGCACCGTGGCAGGTGCATGTAGAACTTGTTCATGTAGAACTTTCCTCAAATGAGTAGCATGCAATTGGTTTAGCAGTCTGAGGCTACTTGCCATGATTTTTATAAATTGTGTTGCTAGCATGACACACGCACATGCATAATGGTAGTTGCTGCTCTGACTGTGCTTATGGTTAAAAGTACACCTTCTGAAAGTCCTTGCTCTTACTTATGAAGCTTTAGAGTATATCTTAATCCTCCAACTTGATGCCTTTGAGGTGGTGAGAGTAAACCCATCATGGTAGTAAGCAGTATATCTAATACATATATATAGTATAAAGCTTCACTGGAGGTTTTGCAGAAGCCTTTCTCTTAACATCCTCCCTGTGGTTGCCAGCAGCTGACTGGCTGGTTAGGTTCTACTCTTTAGAGAATTTCTGGACCCAAATGCACTAAGAGAGATAGAAGCCTTGCTTAAGTGAACAGTACTTGTCCACTGCTCATTTGGTTTTGCTGTTGGTTTTTTTGGTTGTTTTTTTTGTGTGTGTGTGTGTTTTTGCTTGTTTGTTTGTTGTTTTGTTTTGTGGGTTTTGTTTGTTTTTTGTTTGTGTTGTTGTTTTGGAGTTTGGGGTTTTGTTTTGTTAGCTTTTCTTTTTTGGGTTTTTGTTTCATTTGTTTTTTGTTTTGGTTTTTGTTTGTTTGTTTTTGTTCTTTTTTAAGATGTTTTATGCAGCCTGCCATTTTTTAAATATATCAGAGTTTCCAAAGAGATACAGTTTTCACAGTGTCAGGATTTACTCCCCTAAAGATGTTCTGTTATTTGAAATGGATCTTTTGATTTGGATAGTATTGAAAAGCATTTGGAACAATTGCTTTTGATTTTTTTTCACAAGTTCACAGATAGTTTGGGTTTTTTTTAAGGGACTTGGTGAATAGAAAAGTGCATCTTCATTATACAGTAAGATCACAATTTATATGATTCAGTCAGTTTAGATGCTACACAAATGCTATTTGCTTTGTGAAAATCAGTGCTTGGAGGTGTTTGTATTAAAAGTTATCTTTATTAAGTGGGTTTTTTTAATAACACTTTAAGTTAATTGTATCATACTTGTTAGATTTTATTCTATGTGATCTTGCTGTTGTTAGTAAATATTTAAAGTTGCAACCAATAGATAATGGCAGAAATGAGAAAGTAAATCCATTTATTAGTTTAACTGTTCTGTCTCTTTCAGTTTACAACAGCAGTGACCAGTGCCTTTTTATTAGCAAAAGTAATTATTTCACAGGTATATATTCTAATCCAATGTTTGTTCTCCTTTGTTGTTTTCTTAAAAGCAAGATTCTTCAGAGTAAGTTCTGTAATGCTTTGTTTCCTTCCAGCTGTTCTCACAGGGTGCTTTTGGCTATGTGCTACCCATCATATCCTTCATACTTGCCTGGATTGAAACTTGGTTCCTGGACTTCAAAGTGTTACCACAGGAAGCTGAAGAAGAAAACAGTAAGCTTTTGATATTTCCCCTTGGTCTCTGCAGTTGGCAACATCTGATCCCATGTTAGCTGGCAGAAGATTGCTTCTTTCAGCAGCAAAATGTTGAAGAGCTGTGGGAAAAATTAAATCATGCATTTTCTTTTTTGGGAAAGGAACATACACTTTCAAAGAAGTAAAGTTTTACTTAAATTTTAGGGATGCAAAGTTATAAATTAGGAGGGCAAGATCAGCCATTTGTCAAGCACTTAGGAATGCATATAACTTTGTATGCTTAAGATGCAAAAATGTACTGACTTGGGCTTGTAACACTTCATTTTTTGGGTTATGCATACAAGAAGTGTCTGATTCCTCTTTGAGGAAGAGTAGAAACAATAATTCAATGTCACTACCTCTTCTTTTGAGGTGGAACAGGGAAAGCAAAGAAATGTTGTGGGGAATCTGCTTCATGCACAGGCAGAATGAAACCAGAGCAAGTAAGAATTTCAGCCTCTTTCAGGAGTAGGCAGCAGGTCATCTGACACTTGGTGTGTTCTGCTGAACAGAGGAAACCCATTATTGCTTGAATGGTGAGGAAAAGAAGGCAGAGAGATGCTTTGTGACCTTCAGCAGCAGGAGGGTAATTGTAGAGCCAGCCTGTTGTTGGTGCATCACTGCCTGAAATACAGTCTGAAACTCGATTGGAAGGGCAAGTTTATCTGATAGGTAAAACCAAAAACTTTACATAGGCGTGGATGCCTCTGTTGTTTGTGTGTGTTCTGCATGCGATCTTTCTGCTTTGATCCCTTCCCTCCTCTTTTTCACCACTCTGAGAAAGAAGTTGGTTAAATGAGAACAGTGGGTTTTGCATAGAGAGAAACTTAGAGTAACTTTTTTTGTCTTTTGAGGAGGTGAGGAAATACAACTGTGTCACACCTCAATTGATAAGGAATCTAATCAGTTCAGAGACTTTTGCATTTTTTCACATTGAATTTTCATAGACAAGGAAAGTATTCTATACAAACACATGTAAATACTTCTTGAAGGTTGCAGAAACTGTTTGTCGAGATAGATAGGTAAAAGCAAACCATTAATGAGGAGTCATAGTGGCAAAGTGAGAAAATAATTTGTTTGGTTATTTGTGGCACTTCACTGATCATTAAAGTATGTTTCAGAGTTGTAGTTAGCCAGTGAATACTGAATTTACAGAACGCATCCTAATCATGCAATTGCACATAGTGGAAGGAATAATTCTTTAATTCATCTTTGCAGTATCTCTATTTGCCAGTGTGTGTTACCTTCCTGCCTAAAGTTAAATAGAAGACATAAATGTTAAATTAACTGTTGACAATTTTTCAAAATGTATTTATCTAAAGATATAGATAACTTGTTGTGAATGCTAATGTAATACATTAGTCTTCAAGATTCTTCGTCAATATTTGATCTTTAAGATGCTATGTATTAGCACTGGGGAATTATTTTGTTGGGTTTTTTTTTATCCTTTTAGGATTTTTGATAGCACAGGATGCTTCTGAACGAGCAGCTCTTCTTCACCCAGGAGTCCTCTCTGATGGGCAGTTCTATTCTCCTCCTGAGTCTGTAGCAGGTATTTATGTTCACAGAGTGAATGGGTTTTCATATTCACTTTAAACTCCTGCATGTTTCACTCCCTTCAAGAGGGTTAAGGGGGGAAGGTTGAAGAATTTCTTCTTAAATAAGTGTACTTTACCATCCTAAAATACGAGATTCTTTTTTAGCCAGTAATTCACTTTAGTTCCTACCTATCAGATGAGTTACAACACATATAGTTAGTGTGTTTTAAGTCACGTGCTGCCTAAAAACAAGGTAAGTCTGAAAGAAAATAGTACTGCAACTGCAAGGAGGCAGTTATGGTTTGCTTCTGCCATCAGTGATCCTTATGGTCCCTTCCAGCTCGGGATACTCTGTGACTCTGATCTCTTACCTGCCAGCAGTAGCATTTATGCAGCAATGCACTATTTAATCCAGCCTAAACTTGAAGCTTTACAGTATCTTAGAATAGACAGTGAACCTGGAAGTGCTATAAGGCAAACTGAAATTTCAATCAGAGGCTCTTTTCTCAACAAAAAGAAGCAACCCTCTCTGTATGGGTATATTAAACTGCTGGCTAGTGTTAATTACATCTTAACTCTGCATATCATGTGCTTTGTTCTAGTTGAGGTATGAGCTGAGCAAGTCAAAAAGAAATGTACATACTGTAAGGTTTCAGGATGTTTGAAAGCATTTCAGGGAGATGAGTAATTTCTTTATGAGTTGAGTGGATTTGAGTTACCTGAGAGTGCAGTGTGAACCTCCAAATCTTACATCAGTCTTTTCACCCTAAAATGTAAATCCTTCTGTAAAGCTGTGCAATATCATTAAAATAATATCTGCTAATGGCTACAGATAAGTTTGTCTGTCTTGCATTATAAAGTTATAGTTGTTGGTGATATTTTTCATTTTCATATTTGTCTCTATGGTTTTTCTGTGCAGAGCATCTTGGCTGAATGAATGATTTTGAGCTCCATCTGGGGGTGACAGAGCATTAACGTCAAGTATAACTAGCAATTTTAAGTCCAAATAGATTTTAGTTAAAACTGTGAGTCTATCTTGAGAGATAATGGTTGGAAGAATTATACTGGAGAATGTTTTTTGGCACCAGAATATACAGTATGAGAGGAAGTGTAAGTGGAGCTAACATGGTTTTTTTAGACATTTTGGCTGGGTCAGTGTTGCATGTGCAGTGAGGTATCGTGTCTCATCATACATGTGTTGACTAAAGGGGTATGATTGTGCCATTCATTTCATCTTATCAAATGGAATTCAGTAACAGCTCAGGTGCCTTCTCCTAGTCTGCCCTTACTGCTTTGTTTAAGCACCCTTTGTGGGTATGGGAAGCAAAAGAAACAATGAAATGAATGTATTAGAACTAAAACACACACACACTGGTAGTCACAAAGTGAAACTTCTAGGTAATGTACAGTAAAAATAGATCAAAATGAAAATATTTTCTTCCAAAATCTGCATTTCTTTCTGAGAAGACAAACTGTGGATTGGTGTAAGAGAGCAATTTCTGGTCAATTTGCCTTACATATTGATTTGAAAAATACTGAGAAACTATTCCCCGTGATCATCCAGTGGGGAATAAACCTCTCCACTGACATGGCAACATTTCTAAAAATAAATATTTGCTTTTAGGAGATGATGTTTAAAACAGGCTCTGTTGGAACTTTCAGCATATATATCTTTTTATTTCTCTCTTGAAGCTACACATGTCCAGGGCCATAACCCAGAGCCACTTTACATGGGTTGACCCTTCATCTTCGACATCAGACTTGGTTACCAAGTAACCATTTTGGAGGTGGCAAGTGGAAAATCAGCCTGGAAAAAGTAAATTTATTCAGTGTCTACAATTTGAGCTTCAAAACAAAAGACAGATATGCTATTACAAGAAATTAAAGATCTTCAGAGTAATTTAAAAAAAAAAAAAAGCTTAATACCTTTGTCTGTCTTTTTTTTTACTTCTTTGTGAGACGGAACGTGTGTCCACAGTGCAACTTTAAATTCAGGGCAAAATCCCAAGTAAGTCTCACAGGCATTTTATCAAAGACAGTTCTTTACTCACCCCAGGTTTTCTCCCGTGGGAGTCTCGTTTAAACTCAGGTGCTGATTTCCTCAGGTGTCCCTGAGATGGGGTCAGAGGCATCTGTGGCTTGGGTTGGAGCTCCAGAAGTGGGGCTCAGGTGCTGCTCACCCTGCCCGCTTGCCACCTCCTTCCTCTCCCTGAAAATGAGTGATCCCTCAAGCCACCTCCCTGCAAAGCAGTGCTTCCAGCAGAGCTGTCTCTGGGCTGGTGGCCCTGTGACCAGCCCAGCCTTCTCTCTGAGTCCTTCCAGGGCTCAGAATGGGCAAGGGATGAGGAAAAGAGAACTGGGCAGGGAGAGGCTGTTTGGTTTCTGGCGTGGAGTGGGACAGTCTCTTGCCAGGACACTACGTTTCAGAATTTATTGCTTTGTAAAGTAGTATTTCTGGCTGCTTTGGGAGTGTCTTCTGAAGTCTTCTGAAGGGCAGGGTGTAACAAGTGGGAAAATCTGCTTGTGGGTCACTGTGGTGTGGCCTGACCTGTGTCTGTTGTCATAAAAACTTAAAACACTTGCTAACTGAATCCATTGACAGTGTACTTCAAGAAGGATCCCGGTTCTGAGGTTTGGGTTTTTAAACTGTTAAAAAAAATCCCCACAAACAACCTTCAATGTAAAATATTTGAAAATATAAAATTTCTTGTATTTTAATAGAAATAAAATAGAAAGTAAATATTTTTATGGGAAATAGTTTGAGTTGCCTTTTGTTAAGCCACTACCAGTGCTGCTCTGCTTTTTTTATTTTGCCCTTAATCTCTTTTTTCTCTTCTCTCAGCTGATGTAACAGCATTCTTGTCTTTCTTCTCAGGATCTGATGAAGACTCAGAAGAAAAACAAGACAGTGAAAAACCAATTGTATAGCAAATATGGAAAGACAGGTAAGTTCCTTTGCATAGGACCTGAATATTCCTAAAAGTATGCTTTTCTTCTTAGTTCCTTACCAAATTTGAATGATGGGCTAACTTTTAGGAATTCTTAATTTTTGAACTCAATCTGTCTCTCTTAGCAGCCTTCAAGAAGGAAATCCTGCCAGGCTCTTGAGAGCCTGGAGTTGGGATCCTCTGCATTTTTTTATTGGCTGTCCTGAAAGGGACAGGGGTGGACCAGATGTTTTAAAACTCCTTTGTTTGGAGATGGCAGCGCAAGCATGCTGGAAGGAGATTTTCTTTGGTTCAGGTCTAGGACAAGTACACCTGAAGATTACGTGGGCACAACTATTTTGATATTTCCCCCCCTCAGTCTGTTTAATGCTGCAAGTGGATTACACTTGGAGCAGCTCCATCTTAAGATTTTTGTAGTGTACTTTGAATATGAGAGATAATTTCCTTATTTTGGAAACTACTTTACTTCTGGAATTATCTTGCCTCATGCTTTCTCTTTGCCATCCATGGCAAAGCTCAAGCTAGGGGAGGTATTAAATATCCTTGAAGCTGAAGCTTCTCATTTGAAGTGCTCATCTGGAAGAGTGGATAACCTTTTCTTTTCACCCTCCCTGTTTGCAAAGTCTGTTTTCTTTACTCCCATCTTCATTCATCCTGACTCATGTAATCTGTTGCAGAAAGAAAATCTCTACTGGAAGTTGTTGGGTTTTGGAAACTAGCAACAGAGTCTGTGGCTGACTTGCTGGTGGAGCTGCTGACAGGAGAGTTTACTCCTTAGAAAGCAAAGGGAATGGTTCCCATGTACTGTAATACCTCATGAAGATGTACCTTGTTGACATATGTATATTAGGTTGCCTCCCAGGTATGAAAGTATTTGTCCACAATGTATTTTATTATTCAGTGATTCCTGAAGTTGATCTTCTAATGACTAGGTAATTACTGGAAAGTGTTGTCTTGTGTATCTAATCAAGAGACTGGTAATATAATGAAGTAAAACTTCTCTGTGGTGGAAGTATATTTAATAATTGTTGGGGCTCATTAGATAAAATTATTTTATGTTGTTGCAATTTGTCATTAGTTTTATGTTTACTTTTTTTTAACTCCATGCATTTTCTTTTTTTTTAATGGATATGTTCACTTTCTAAAATAAAAATGTTAAAACATGAGTAATGCATTATGATATTTTGTTGCCTTGTTTCTGGAAAATCTACATATTCCACTCCTTTATTTCTCATGGGCAAATAAATGAGGATTCCAGTCTGCACAGATTGTGTGCAAAATGTGTTAGAGGGCTTTTTGCCTGTAGAGGGTGCCGTGGTAGTGGCACATCCCTTCTCTGTTGCATGCGTGATACCAAGGGGATGTAAGGAGCTTTTTGCAATAAACTGGTTCCCACTTCTGTACTGGTGGTTGATGTTCTTCAGGTTCAAGGAGTAAACTGGAGTGAGCATTTGCAAACACTAGTAGTGAAGAGAAGGTAGTCAGACATTTGGTTTGGGTGTGCAAGGTACATACTTTGGTACAGGTGTTACATGTTAGCTGATCAAAAATGTTTTATGTAACACCTAATTCCTACCTAAAGAGGAATGTTAAGTACTGCTGCTTTTCTTATATAACCATAGTGTTTTATTAGCAGCCTGCACAGCAAATACTAAGTACTAGCCTATTCTTCACCTGTTAACTCATGCACATGGGCCATGTTGCTTTGTGGTATTTCCTACTGCTGTGGAACAGAAGCTTCATGGGCAGATGAGCTGAGCTGTGGTCTCAGCATGTCACATCTTTTCCCTGAGGCAGTTCCAGTTTACAAGATTTTTCCACTAAAAACACAAATTGAAAGCCAGTTCTCAAAGGGGAGAAATAACTCAGAATATACTTAGGATTTTTGGGGTTATTATTGTGAGGGTTCACGAACCCACAGAACAGTGGGATCAGGAGCTGGTACTGTCACATGGCATGAGAGTGCATATGCTGCCACACTTAACATACAATTGAAGCACATCTGTGGTTATCTGTAGACATTTCTCACATATACATGTCAGAGTTCAGGTTCTTTTGGATGTTCCACAGAGGGAGCTTTTCATGTTTAATACCAGATTTACTTATTTGATATATTAGGCCATTACATGTGATTTGAATTTAGAAGAGTGATACAGCAGAAGGAAGATGATGTTTTCTGGAACAGTGTGGTTTTCTGCTATTAGGAACTTCACTCTTTTCTCAAGCCAGCACATCACAGGCAGGAGATAATCAGCACTTGCACTTGGCACCTCTGAAATATTTGAAGTTACACAGCTCCTGTGTTAGACTTTGAGGCCAGCAAATGCCTGTGTGAGAGGAATTATCCTTTTGGACTTATATCAGGTGATCTCCTGCTGCAAACTGGTGCCCTTAAAGAATATTCCTCTCAAAGCAAGGGAGGGTTTGGGACCTTTGCAATCCAAGAGCATTACTGCTTCTGCTTGCGCCAGAGCTGCTTTCAAATGGAACAGGAATCTTCACAATGCAAAACTGCTTTGTTTTCATTGTTAGTTTGGATGCTAGATGCCTCCTGGACTTACTCAGAATAATGCTTTCCCTGCTGGGACACAGCCTTTTATGTAGCAGATCGCCCAAGCCCTACTGAATATTAGAGACAATATTATGTGTGCATGGTCATTTACTATCTGTCACAGCATTTCTATTTTTTGACTCCTTGATTAAGAGGGAAGAGATTTGCCTTATTTCATCAAGGGACCCGAAACATTACCAGACTAGCTCATCTAATGACAGATGATTTTAAGTGCTTTCCATGTACATTCACATTGCAGGTACTGTCATGCTCAAAACAAAGGCAGGCAGGTAACCTGTTTTGATTTCAAGAAGCAGGCAAAGTTAATGCACTCATATTTCAGCTAAATGAAGCTCTACCTTCTTTCTCAGTCACTTAACCCAAGTAATTTTCCTCAGTAGAGGTTGTATTCTGTTAGCAGATTGGTTAATAGGGAAACTCGGAACACAAGTGGAGCTTTTATTTTAGGAACTTCAGCTGGTTTTAGATAAAGGTAGAATGATTCTTTTTATGTTGATCAACAGAAGGAAGATAGACTATGTGCTGGCATGTTAGTTGAGTATGACACTAAATCCCCTCTTTTTGCTTCCATCAAGATTCCAGCTGTATCTTCTACTAAGAAAAACTGAACATAACACAAGTGGTGCCTATATAAAAAACCAGTCTGTAACAACTACTTGCTCAACATCTTTCAAAAACTTTATACAGGTCAGGCAGGTTAGCAAGCTGCAAAATGCTGCCATCTTCTGCAAAGTGTTTAGGAGGTAAAAGATGAGTCCTAAAAGCTTTGTAAAGCACATGTTCCACAGTCCATTTCCATGGTGTTGAACCAGAGTCAGAATCTTCATTCTGAAACAGGAAAAAGACCAACAATTAAAGTGAAGTCCTTTTTTACCAGAGGAGAGCACTTCTTAAAAGACTTCTTTATGTAAGACAACAGGAATTGTGAAATTCTGCTGGTATCAGAGCAGTTCATTCTGAACAGTCAAGTTAATTTTACGCTTTGAGGCCAAGGACTCTTCTAGTAATATTAAGTACACTGTAATGCCCAAAGTTAAAAGGTTCCCTCAATACAGATAATACAGAAAATTTTAGCCAAATTCTTTCAGAATCTTGCCACACTATTTGATTCACTTCACTGAAAGCACTGGGATTAGAAGTCAGTAGCAGAAAGAGCAGAAGTTTCCTGTATTTTGTTCATAGGACTAGTTGTAGTATTCTTGTACCTGAGAGTTTGTTGGGTTGGCTTCATCTATTATATACTGCTTTCTGATGGAGTAGAACATGGAAAGTTCTTTACTTAGGCTTTCAAAACACTCCTTTTCTTCATCCCAGTTTACCTGTTAAAAAGAAGTCATTTTATAGAATCATGGTAACAGACAGAGGCTTGATAGAGATTCTTAATACGGAAAAGTCATAATAAGGTATTGACCATTTTTGTGCTGGTAAGGTAAAGGTATAGAATGAAAAAAGGGTAGGAATACAGGCTTTTAAATCAAACAACAGGCTCATTCAGTGGGTACTTATGAATACAGAGGCAAAGCACAACTATTCAGTAACCATAGTAAAAGCATCTGGAACACACAACAGTATGTTCAAGCTGCACCAGAAACTGCAAAGGAAAGGCTGGAGTTGCTTAAAATAAAAAAAGCGAATTAATGAAATCATTAAGAGAACATACCTCTGTGGCCAGGCGAAGGATAAACATAGGCAGTCCTTCCAGTGGTGGAACATAGTTGTCTATCAGAAGTGGTAACCCAATAAGATTTCCTTCCTGCAAGGCAACAGTGCTGCTTCAGTAAAATAAAAAAATATTCTTGCAGTAAATGCACCAAATGTGCCATGCCGTATTGTAAAGACTGATTTTCACCAAACTCACTGAGCCTTAGGGGTATCTGAAGGTGCATGTTTTTATAGCCTGCAGGAAGAGGGTTAGTGTTTAACTTCACAAGGCATGGATTTAAGTCACTTGACTCAGGAATACTCGGCCACCTCCTCTAGCTTCAGCCATGGACCACACAGATCCCATTTCCAAGGAGAGTATAAAGTGCCTGGCCTTGATGAAGCTGTTCACTTTTGTATAAAGTAAGGGATGCAATTAAGCCACACAAAAAAACAAGATGCATTGAGGGCCATGGTGATGCTGCAGCGCTGCCCAGATCAAGAGCTGGTTAAGCTGCACACCTTGTTGGTTATGAGATCTGCATTCTAGCTACAGAAGCAATGATTGAATTATAGATTGTTCAGAGAGGTTATGGAGTCTCTCTCACTGGAGATACTTGAGACCCAACTGGATGCAATCCTGTCAATGTGCTCTAGGATGACCCTGCTTGAGCAAGGAGGTTGGAGCAGATGATCCACTGTGGCCCCTTCCAACCTTACCCATTCTTTCACGTTGGTAAGTAGTTAAATACAAACTTTGTGTAGCACCTTTCTTATAGGCAGTGTAAATCCTGAGCATTTTTAATGAAAGGGGTAAGCCACCTAAATCTTACTGGAGCTAGTTCTTAGTGATACTAAGCCCTGCAAACAAACTACCGCAGTTACCTGTTACCAAAATGTAGAATCATGACATTATGTTAGAAAAGACCCTTAAGATCAAATCCAGCTGCAAACCCAATGCTGCCAAGTCCACCATTCATTTACTGTCAGAAACACCCACAGTCACCTCATCAATTTCAAGAGAAAAGTAATCTTGCAACATTTCAATCTTTTGTTTCAAAAACTCCACTATGTACTCAGCAAGCCCTTCTTTTGGGCCATCTTCTTCTGTCCAGCCACTTTCAGGGTCTTCTAAAGCAAGCATTGAAAGCTCATATAAAGGAGCTGGCTCCTAAAAATGGAGAAGGCAAAACTTTTGTTAATAATCAGCATGGTCAATTGGAAATATACAGCTTCTTCCTTCACGTGCTACCTAATTGCAATATGCCACTTCTGGCCTGCAGAACAAACAGCTGCGTTTATCATAACCAGTCGAAAAAGGTTTTAATTTCTGATGGTTCTGTGCAGTCCAAAATCCCACTGAACACTGCAATATTTAAAGGATAAATACTGGCAATCAACACTGTATTTCTGTAGGTTGTGTATTCAAAATTATTATTTGTCCCAATGTAATGAGCAACAGCAAAACTTGGTGAATATCTACAACTGGCACTAATAACAAGCAGCCAGGATGACAATTTGACAGTAGCAGCTACAAAATTACTAAGAATTTTCTACATTCTAGTTAGGTAAAACAAACAAGCCAACACTCTTGTAGTGGACAGTAGCCAAGCTGACTATGCCAACAAAACTATGCATTTGTCTGAAAGGACAGACATACTGTAAATACATTTTTAAAATCTTGTTATATACAATACAATTTAAAATTATACTTACAGACAACCTTAAGACTCCAAAGTTTGCAAAGTCATAAATAAGTATCTGGTAGAAGAGTTCTTGGCTAAATTGAAGCACAAAAATTAGTTATACAGACAGGGTCACCTACCTTCAAGTTAATACAATTAAGAGGGAAAAGTAAGAATCATCCTGGAAACACCAGATGTACATATCCAGTCATTAATAAAGATTCTACTTTAACTAAAGAGTTTAGAGATTCACATGCACTATATCTAGATATTCACAATATCTGTTGGTTTCTGATATCATCAATCACACTGGGGCAAATGTTACATACTCAAGCATTCAACCACTATCAGTTTATTTCCCTGATACATTTCAAATGCTTTACTCCTTTGCTGCACTTCAAGAAATGCACAGGAGCTGGGAAATTGATGGACATGTCTATCCCCTGATTTGTAACAAAATTTATGTAGCTGGCCCTGTAAGGTTGCAATGCAAAATTACAAACTTTGTGTTATAATGATACTGCAGATACTTTCAATGCAGCCAGATAACAAAGTTTTACAGGACTTTTCTGAAGCCTCTGCATGCTCATCTTTATACAGTGTGCTGTGGATGATCCCCAATCAGCTCATGATGATGATCATAGGTCATGATTCAAGAAAAAGTATTTCTCTTCCCACAGTCTGTGAGCACACAATACAGCAGCTGACATTTTAATTACACCAGTCCCCTGCAACTTCTCCCAAGCTTCCAGACTTGTTTCCACTGTTCTGAACAGAATGCTAAATCTTTAGCCTCATGACTTTTTGGACCAGCAACAAGAGAAGTTGTTTTTTCTGTCATTTCCTTTCTTCTCCTAATTATCTTTGTAATTGGTACTTATTTCAGCTGTCAATAAGTTTCTTTACCTGAGTTTTGTTGTATTGAGAAGGTACAGTTTTGTCTTATATTGGGCCAAAGCCCACTGAGGACTGACGCAGCCAACAAATGAGTGATCATGTAGCATCTCCTGAAGTTCTGAAACAATGCAGGGGTGGGGAAAAAACAAAAGGATATAATTTCATATTTGCAACCCTGCCCTTATTTATTTATTGAGTGGTTTGTGTCTTTTTAGCATTAAAGTCTCAGATTACTGTTCAGTCACTGCTATATCCCTGCTTCTTATAGGCCTGTACTACCAATTATTCACATGTTTGAAATATTAATAATATCCATTCATACTCATACTATTGAAGCATAAGTGAGAAGTTATATAACAGTTAAACTACAAATGCAAATTTAAAAAAAGAAATTTCAAATTCCTGTGTTTGAATAGCCTTCCAAAATTCATTTCCAGCCACAAGAGATTAGTGATGGAGCACAGACATACTTCAAAGAAAACTGCATGAAACCAATTTTGCAACATAATCTAATATTGTCAGACTAAATTCTGAAAGTGTGATAGAACAGGTCCGTAATTTTTTTCCCCACAATTTCTTTATTTTTCTCTCACAAAGTTCTCTTAATACATATAAATAAGAAGGCTGGGCAAGGTATGCAAAGTCAGACTCCATAAAAGAATTCATTTTAGGCATTCCACAAAAGAATTTGCTAGTTGCCATCCTTGGGAGCAGCTTCATTACAGAAGCTCAGCCCTGCAGTCACAGCATGCACAAAGCACTGTACTACCCTAATTCTACTGTTACTTTTTCCAAAGAAATGTAACATTGTAAGAAGATTTCTTTCTTTTCAAAGGTGTGTATCTCTCTCTCATAGGTACTTTTTACCATCGAGAAGATAAGGTACAACCTCAGGTAGCTTCACAAGTTCTAACATATATTTTGAGACATTGTCAGAGACTGTACAGATCAGGGACAACTCCTTGATTTCAGTATTTAAACAGTGACAGTCAGATATGGAATTACCAGCTCAGAATTACCAGTCTTCTTAAAAATATTTACTGGAGCACAGGTGAGGTATAAGTATGTGCTTTCTAAAGTGTAAGATTTTTAGCCATTTATAAAAAAATTTTTGTTAAAAGCTTGCTTAGCAGCCCAGTGAACTGACTAGGCCTTGTTTTAAATAGCTTTTTCCTCAGCAGTTCAAACAATCATATTTAGTGGGTGGAGTTATAATAATCTTGAGAAGTAAGGGAAGCAAAAGGCTTGCTTACTTGCATGTCCCTGGTTACTAATTTCCTCCTGGAGAGTCAGTACACTGGTCAAGTTGATAATTCTTCTCCTAGGGGTGCAGGCAGCTGTCATGTCCTTTCTGGTGTCATCTTTCTCCATTTCTATGTCCACATCTTCCCGTGGTCTCTTTCTGCCATACCAAACCAAAAGGAATTAGTTCAATTCTCCTATCGCTTAAACAAAACACAGCAACAGATGGGATGTTCAATTCACATGCTGTACATTAACACAGGAAATGCAAAGTTTCCCAGAGATTACCAGAAAGATAGACTATTTTATTTTGCTCCTGAGGCATAATCTGTTAAGAAAAGATAGTTCAGAATTTAAAGAAAATTATATACTAATACCAATCATATCAGACAATTGTTTAATCACCAAGCAAATTGGGCTCTAAAGGACACACTAAAAAAATGTTGGTATTTCTCATGATTTTTTTTTTAATATGATCATTTTTCTGTAGTCCAAGGGACAAGGTAATTAGATTCCACCAGACTTTGGCCTCTCCTAAAAGCTCCTAACAGAGCCAATAAAAGTTTAGAGCACCTTTATCTCTACTAGGGTAATGTCTGCAAAATTCAGTGATGTAGTCTCTTATGTAGTAGGATGGGGGGCCTCCAAAGAGAGACAGATCAGTATGATCTCCCTGAACTAATGTCATTATTTGTACTCCTTCCCGCTTTTCACTATGAATGGAAATCCCATTTCACTTACAAAATTTATCACAGGTGTCTTGGTTTTTAGTATCCAGGGTCAGTTTGTCACTGTGTGGGTGTGTATTCTAAAGCCTCTATGCCATTTTTTCCCATGAACTGCTCACA
>VXAU01002917.1:444718-456183 GCA_013399695.1 Formicarius rufipectus
GATATATATAAATTATAGCTAGGAACTGTTATCCTTCCATTTATCATATCTTAATTAAAATTTGTTTTGAAATTGAAGGAGATTTGTCCCTCTGTTTTAACTATAAATTTTTCTAAGCTCTCTAAACTTAGACAACAGGTTATGTTATTCACAGTTCACAGATTAAATTTAATTTCTCGATAAAATGCCCTGGAGAGTTATTCTAGGAAATTTTTCCCTTCTGGAAAAGCAGAAGTCCAAAGAGCTCACAAAAACCTACAGCTTCGGGGCCATGCTATGACACAGATAGCCTTTCACCAGCTCAGAAAAGATGACACTTACCGAGAAGCCACTGTCTCAGGAGACAAGTGCCCACTCTCACTCAGCCTTCCAGGCTTCACTGCTTCCTCCTGAGCATCAGCCATTTCAACCAGATCACTGACTTCTTCCATTTCAGCATCCTGCGGTCTGTCTGCACTCTCTGGAGGTCCTGCAGTAACCTCTGTTGGCACTTCAGTGGGGTCTGTATTTAAGGGGTTGTTCACTGGCTGCAGAAAAGCATCCAATTTCTGCTCTCGGTAATCAGTGCGGACCATCTGATGTGCGTAAACTTTATCGGTGGTTCCTTTGGTAACCACAGAAGAGTTGGCTGCTGATTTTACAACCTCACTGGAAGAACATTCAGCCCCTGGGAGCAATGTCTTCATTCAGATTATGAGCAAGTGAAGAGATTGAACAAGAAAAAGAACACAAAAACAAAGATCAGTCCCACCTGTCACAGTATCTTACCACTCAGAGGCAAGTTTGAAACCCCAAAAACACAGCCTCAACTGCCTAAACAGGCCACCAGCTTTGCATCTGCTATCCACAGAGTGAATGTCATCATCTTGGCAGTTAAAATCATTAGTTAACATTCCTTTGTCTGAAAGGAAAAAAAACTTACAGTAGTTCTTATGCTACGCTCTGCATAGAGAGCAGAAAATCCTTCTGAATTTTTTCTGGTTAGATTAAAAGTGTTGTCAAATACACAGAACAGTTTCCTTATTTACAACTCCTTCACATAAACCAAGTCAGAATAAAAAACAATTTACCTCGTGTGAAGGCCAGCATACTTGTCAAATCAAGAAGACTGGTCATGTACTTGACACAAAAGTATTTAAAAAGTTTTTATACTTTTTTTCTCTCTTTTTCTGCATTGTTGGCATTGGTATACTAAAACAATTTCATCCCTGAAACACAGAGCAAAGACCCCAAGGTACCCATAGAACACTGATGATTATCAATCCCTGCACAGATTGTACTACTGAACAGAGTAAATGTATCCCTGAGTGTCAAACACGTGCAGAGCTGCAGTCACTTCACACATCTCACCTGAGTGAAGTACATCCTTGAGGAATTAGAGCCCAATAACTTGCTCTCTACATGTTGTTGCACACGCTCTAGGATACTGTCTTCATGAAGAAAATGGACCTCGTGTTTTGTAGGGTGCACGTTCACATCTACATTCTGGGGGGCTATTTCCAGACTGGAAAACATTTAAAACGAAGTTTAAAACTATCCCACAGATGGCAGAGAGAGCACAAATTGCTTCAGTACAAAACTGCTCTGGCTTGGGGACATTACTCCACGCAAAGAAGTCAAAAAGATTCTGAAACCTGCTAAAGTTACCTTACAGATTTGTTTAGTACATTAAAAAATAATTAAACCAAAGGATGATATTCCAAACTTACCAAGATCAGCTTAAACCAGTCTCTCCATTTTACAACTGCAAAACCCCATTTCTAGAAATATCGTTTACTTGCAGTGTCTCATGAACTAATACCAAAGGACTTTAGCTGAAGTTACAAACACTCACTACTTCTAAAAATAAGGTCTGCCTTCCTAAGATTTCTTTAGTGTGATTTAATTATCTGCTGTCTGGTGATTATTACCTCAGTGCAATGCTTAACACTATTATCACGAGGAGAAATGCCCTTCTAAACAGACTCACCCTAGCTATACCCTGTAAGACAGCATTAAAAGGCTACTTCTTCCTATTACTTTACCTTAAGTATAGGAATGGGTGGGTACTTTTTGGCAAATAAGCAGCGTACACAGTTTCTATGGCTTTCCGCAAAGCGGCTGACTCTACCAATCGATCTGAAACACAGAACAAGGTGCTGTTTACTAAGAGCCCAACTGAAAGACACTGCACAGTGCTCAACTACTCCTTCAGACCAACACCTTCACACCTGGCATCTTCAAAGGGTATCTGTTATAACCATTTTTCCCCCAACACCTATTTATTCTTCATACAAAACCAGAGATAGACAATATTTTCTTAATATGTTTTATATTTTGGAGTATTTTTATCCACACATACCAAAATAACCAGACTACCTTTTCAGTGTTTCAATACTGTCAAGGTTTGCTGCACCCCATCCCAGTGTTCTTACAGAATGGAGAGATCACTCCCTGTAAGTCGACAGAACACAGCCATAACCCTGATACTACAAAGCTTAAGTTTCTTTAGGCCCACTCTCAGCTGCTTTCACTATTTAGACTGCAAACATGATGCACATCACAAATCAAAAAACACTTTAATATCTACAATTAACTGTAATACTTATTGTTCAAAATGTTTTCAAAAATGCTCATACATTTTATACGTCTACAGAAAGTTTGGTTTTTCTGATAATTATATAAGCAACATATGACTGTACAAAATGCTGCCTTTTATTTTAAACTTACGGTTTATGAAGAGTAAAAATATACATTTCTTCACAGAGTAGTTTGCATTCGTGATGTAACCTTTCAATTTAAAGGCCAGATTTGCATCTTCACAGCCCACTTCTATCAGTTCTCTATAAAGTTTGACAGAAACACAAACAAAAAATTCAATCCTCTCTGGATGCAAATTTTGAACAACAGGTAGCGATATACTGATCTATATTTATTTATATGACAGTTAGTGAAAACATCACAATTATCTGAAGAGTTCAAGCATTCACCACCGAGCCACAATAATTATTTAAACTGAACTGCATAATTTCTTCTTCCTAAGTAAATGTAAACTAACAATGTTGTATGACTGGAGTCTGTAAAACTACCCCCATTATCTTTTTAATACTGTAATATAGCGCAGTATCCATAACATGTATTTCACTGTTTAAGTCACTGAAAGTGACAGATAAGGGCACTTCAAAATTGTCAGCAGCAAGGGAAGAACACACACTTTCTTGAACTGTTCTGTCTGCTTTTGTCAGTTTAATATTTCTCGGTGGGCTGTTAAGAAGTCATTAAAATGTACAACTTTTCTCCTGCTCATGCACACAGATCCTAACATTAACTATTTTCCTAACAGTTTTAATAATTTTCATGATTCATTAATCAAGGAAAATGCACTTCCATAGTCTGTGAGCACAACTCTAGCAAGGCATTATGCCAACTTCAAAATTTAACACAGAAAAGACATAAGGGCTACTTATTCCCACTTCAACCTCAATATATACCGAGCACAATTTTTATTTATGCTTGTTTTTTAAGTCAAAATAACACCATTTAAGCTGGGCAATATAAAAATTTTGCTTGAAAACAAATGATCAAAACATTTAAGTTGAAATGTACAATTTATCCTGAACTGTACAAAGGAAAAACTACCAAAAGAGTATCCATAGTAGACAGAAACAAATGCATAACAAAGAAATACAAACAACACCATAAACCCTAATGCTAGGCAGCCTCTCTAGTTTGCTGTGCCTCCTAAAGGTTTTTCCATGAAAAGTTACATTCATTATATCTGAAGGGTGACTTTGGTAACAGAACCAAAGTGACACACAAGTATTCAAGGGATAAATCTGTTCAATGAATTCTTAACAGCTGAATGTCTCATAAAGAAAGAATTTTTCCTGCAGTGGCAGATGTCTTCAAAAGATGATTGGTTTTGTTTTTAACTTTTCTGTCTGATTTACACAGCCTTAGTTAATGTAGCTTTTTACAAAATAAGAAACCATAAAATTTCAGAAAAACTAATGTGAGTAATTAAATTTATCAGCAGACAGGTAAGAAGAGGCAAGATTTTCATACCATAGGAAGAGGTTAGGAACTTGTAAAGAACAGAGTTTCAGCTTACTGTTTTCACATGAGCATGCAGAAAGTTAAAGCAGATGGTTCCCTTTCAGTGCATTAAAGGAACAATTCTGTAACTTTGCTCTTCCTTTTAGTACCCCCCCAAAAAAATAAAAGCTACACATTCTTCAAGAGAAGGGGGAGCAATCCTATTGCAGCACTCCCTTTCTCTGCAATCCACCTTGAAGGACAGAAGAAAAGGTAGCACAACCCATGGTCTTTAACAGAGTAAAGGGACAGTAATTCACAAGAAAACTTTATGTCGAAAGGAAACTTGATATCCACGTACCTGCTAACAGCATTTCCAAAGATGCACCTAATGTTATCCACTGTCGAGGCGCTGGATAAGGTTCGAACATCTGACACGGTATCTCCTTGCTTAAGAGAACAGAAACGAGTATCAATCAATTCACATTTCTAGCTGAAGTTTTAGAAATACTTTAAACTAAACAATAGCAATTCCAAAACAAAAGCATGGAACATTACATCATAAGAATGTTTTTGTATTCTTATTTATGCTCAAAAAAGCAATACATGGTAAACAGCACAGGTTTACAATATTTGCTAGAGCACATCAGACCCACTGAGTCTAGTAATACCATCTTAGAAAATATTGAACACACACAGTTCAGTAAACAATTATCAAGAATGCCACAGAACAAAGGCAATCTATTCCATCCTCTTTCATACAGTAATTTGTAATCACTCTCAAAAAAAGCTGCAACCACTCCTAAAGATAAACCAAAATATACCATTGACCATATAGAAAACTTCAAACTCCTGACAAACTTGTCTTGTTTGCTTGTAAGTGATGTGCTTCCTATCCAAACTTCATTCATGTACAGTTCAATGCTTCAGTACAAGGGAAGGCTCTGTGTGCTATTCCTGTTGCAAAAGATGCAGTGCCATTTCTGGCATTTTCAGGTATACACATTACATATATATACAGACACATAGTGAAATTACAAAGAATTTATCTACATACCTTTTTAACTGAAAAGCTGACACCTGAGTTATGGATGGCATACCTGAAAAACAAGCAAACATAAGTCTGCAGCATGTGAAAGAAAAGACTATTTGCCCTGATTGCTGAAAAGCAGCTAGTAATGGGTGCAAGCAATTTCACTTCCTGTTAGGCAGTAATGTAATTTGAGCCAAACTGAGCTTTTGTAGACTGAACTGATATAAAAATTAAGTGTCTTCTATTTATAACTCACCTGTAACCATATGGAATTCAAGGCTTAGCTTATTTCTCAAAACAAAGGTTCAACTTCTATAGATCTGGTTAGTTCAGTTTCACTGCATAGGTTTAACTAAAAAAAATCCAGCAAAATGTCCTCAATATAATAGAATCAAGTCTCAACTACTATGGAAAAGGATCTGAATAACAGCTAGCTTGCCCTTCTCACTTTCCCTACTCAAATGGTTCAGCTGCCTGGGGGCTGAGCTCTTATACACTGCAGCTGTGTAACCTTGGCTCAAACTTTAGGGAAGCTACTGAACTGTGAAAAAAAAAAAAAGCACACCATAGAACTTTGCAAGATGAGAAATGTAAGAATGCAGGCAGAGGATAGACTGCTGGGACTGAAAATGCAAAAACTCAAGAGGAAAAAATCCTCAAAATTAAATAATAGAAAAATCATAATGAAAATAAAACAACCAATGAGCTGGAAGCCTGGAACTCAGTAAGGGTTCAGGTCATGCTGCTCCACAGAGCAGCATGACCTGACCCTCCACCTCCTGGTTCAAGTCTGTCTGACCAGTAGAGACTCTTCAATAGCTCATCAGGGGAACAAGCTAACCCTTGGTTTACAGTCCTGCTACTCTTTGCTACCTTTTTTGTTTTCTGAAAGTATAAAGCAGTTCTTTTGTTAAGATTGTGTAGAATGTGCTTGCAAAACCTCTGTACGTGGCAAAAGATGTAACTAAGGGGCCCAGGGAGGGAACACCCAGTAGCTAAAGTGCTATTACTCTTTTTTGAGGATGTGAAATTGCCACTCAGCTTTTCTGAGTTCAGCCAAATCTCAATGCTCCTGCAGTTGTTACATGGATTTTATTCAGCCCAAGTGCATTTGAAGTTCAAGTCTATCACCACTTCGTTGCTGGAATTCTTACAAATAATTAATAGCCACAGACAGAATACATTGTTTCTCCTCTGGATTTTTCATATATAATTGGATGGACCGTTATCTGACATTGCACACTAACAAATAGTTAAATAAAAGGCCTAGCAAACAAAACCAAAAACAAAAAAATTACACCAAATACACATATGTAAGTCCCTCTGAAAAACCTCAGCACTCCCCACAGTAGTATACAAAACTGGAGTTTCCTATTTTAGTTTACCTGCTAACAACTTCTAGTATTTTTGCATATTCTTCATTTGGATTCTTTAAAGCTTTCCTCCTTGTATTTACATTGTAAAAGAGATCTTCAACCTACAGAGGAAAAGATCACAATTACAAATAATTTAAAAAATCCTCTCGTACTATATAATTGATCTAAATTCATCCTATTAATTTTTATTTTAGATATAAATTTTCTAAGAATACTTAAGTTTAAGAAAGATCAACATTCAATTTATTCCTCACCTCCCTAGATTCACCTAACAAAATGCAAATCAAGAGAAACCATACTCTCAAGAATTTTGGTACATCAGTATTTTCACCAATAACAACAGCTCTACAGCTCCCTCTTCAGTGAAAGTTGCATACTGTCTACTGAAGATGACAATGGATTCCCTGATTACACTGTTTTAATGACCTGTTAAAACACTTACTGTACTCAAGGCTGTTAATGTAATTAGAACGGCCGCTTAAACTGTACAATGTCACTATGGATTTAAACAACATGCAATTTTTTTCTGCTGCATGAGAAAGGTAGAAATTTAAAGCCCCGCTTCTTTTTTAAAACACATTATCCTAAAGAGTGACACATGAAGTTTAGTGGGCTTATGCTCCCACTGCAAGAGACACATCTGCAGACTCCCAGGCCAGGAGGAGTTCCACTCTCCCTTCCCACTCCCTCCCACTCTATGCTGTGCAACATGCACACTCCCATCCCAAGCTCCTTATTCTTACCAATCCTAATCCCAACTCACATTGAAGTCTTGCTATATGAAAGATGTGTCTGAAAAAGAAAGTTATGACTGGAAAACAGTGGTTTTGCAGTTTCTTGTGCCAGCCCTCATCTTTCCACTCTGGCTCATACAGTATAGACCACTCCTCCATTTTTGTAAACCCTATTTGTTCATTTTTCAGCAGGTTTTCAGCAATCCAGGAGGACCATGAAATATTTCTGATAGTAAGTGACTATGCTATCCCCAGAAGCAAGAAAGAAAGAGAATCAAAAATAAAAAAAGAAAACAGGATCTTCTGAAATTTACCCTGCTGTCTTTGGTGAAGAAAACAAGACCAAAAACCCAACAAAACCAAACAACAATATAATTTAAAATATATTCTACAAGATGATACTATCACCTACCTTACAATAAAATTGGTACAAGCCTAACAACCAGGGAACAGAAAAGAGACAAGAGAAAACAGGCAAAAAACCTACCGTGATCTGAGTTCCTTGGTTTCCAGCACAGGGTTTTGGAGGGGCTTTAATTTTTCCATCACTGTAACTAGCTCTAGGCAGAAAATAAAAAGTTGTCAAACATCTAGATTTAGTGGAGAGCAGACATGGACAGCTAACAACAATGGAAGAAGACAAAAGAAATCCCATCAGTATCACACTCCTCCCAGCAAAGAATTTGGGCCACTGAGGATCAGCTACAATCCTTCTCCCCATTGTTCTGCTAGAGGAAAACCATCTTCAACGATTTTAAGAGACGGAGGAGCAGTGGGAATGATAGAAGATGAAAAGGGACAGATAGTAGTGTGTGTTTTGAAATTGTATAACTAAGACTTTTCCAGTAAAGGCAGGATTACTGTATTTTATTTTTCTTTAGAAAGCTAGATGTACCTAATTACAATTCTGCCACTAGACTTTACACTTCAATTATACTAACAAGAAATTCTTGCCTTTGCTATAATACTGTTTCATTTCTGATTTAAGAGGACTTTGAGTATAAGAGATTTCTGACCCATGTAGGTCTCTCAGCATGTTATACAGATGCATATTTTCATACAAATTGTGAAATTTGCAAGACATGCTGGCCATGTATATATACAGCCTTCTACCCTGAAATGGAGAAAAATACATGTGTTTACCCTATATTAGCTGCTGAAGTAGAATTCCCTTAAAGATTCTCTGTCCCCCACCGCCAACCTTTAAAATATATGGCTTAGCTAAAGCTCACCTCTACAATTTGGAATAAAAATCACTCAAACTATGTTTTCTCACATTCTAGGTCTTTTTCATAACTACCCTTACCCCAATCCCCTCATTACTAAGAGCACTGAAGAGAGATATATCTGTTCTTTATTCCATGCAGCAGAAGTCACCTGGATAACAGGTTGCATACCTGAACGCACACTTTGCATCAGCTGTTTTTGTTGTTACTGTTACATGGGCAACATGACTAATGCTGGCCAGTGCCTAGGGAAAGAAGAAGCATCTCTGTAAAGCTTGCTCTGGAGAACACTGAGGTGTGTCCACACTTTAAAAAGCATTGCTAAATTTTGATATACCACTTGCAAATAATTAATAAAAACCCTCACAAGAAAATTGCAGGTCAGGAAAGCTTTAACAAATTTTAGTATCTGTAATGCTGACTTTTATCCAGGATGTTCTTCTAGCTTTTCTAACATTTCATTACTTCTGAAAATGCAAGTGGTTAACCATGCAACATAACTGCAACATAAATAAAAGAAATTTGCAAATTTATTACAGTTGCACTCTTTTTTCTTCCATGTAAATAAAAAACAGCTGGAAGGTTTTAGCTCTTCCTTCTTCCTCCTGGCCCAAGTTCTAATCTTGACTGCAGGTAACACTACACAGTTAAGTAACAATGCTTTTCCCGGAAAACTCAATGGACAAGTCTGCACAGATGAAACCAGCCTCAGGACCAGATTCCACTGGCTGTGGAAATTATGATGTTGCAAGTGTGTGAGGAGAGCACTCAAGCACTCTTCTCCCTGGACCATGAAATGATCTACATATCTGAGCACAGGCAACATACTTATATAACTTGTTGTTCATCTGGCACTGAAAACTAAATTCATCCTTGACTGCTCTTCCAGAGTCTATGAGAAGATGAAGAACTGGTGTATCTGAGGGATCAGAAATAATAGTTTTGTCTAATAACACAAGCAAAGGAGTTAAATGTACATTTCAACATTTAGTTTTAAGTGTGGTATTTAGACAAATGTGTGACATCAAATATTCACCTTCCACTCAAATCTTTCATTGTATTTTACCTGTAGGTTCCTGAAGCAGCATTTGAGAAGATAAGCTTTGTTTTAGTTAAACTAAAAATCTTATTCCAGAAAGCAAAAAGAATATATACCTCTCCCTAGGCATCAATCTAATCTTGAAAGACACAGAAATGTATTTTGACTACATTCACACGGCAGACTCTCAGAAAACAGTAGTTTTTGTAAGCAGTACAGCATGTTCACCTCACTACAGCAGGATGACAACAATGAACAGTTTCAAAACTTGATGAAGAACTCACCTCGCCTCTAAAACCATATGTGGAAATACTAGCCAAATCTTCAAATTTTTGCAGTTTACTCGTAGTAAATCTCTCACACACAATGTCCAGATCTTCTTTCTACATGAAAGGGGCAGGCAATAAGTCACTTTTCAAGTGTTTTTAGGATCAGAAACATTTATAAATTGAAATTTTTAAAAGGTAATACTAAACAGCATACAGCTGTCAGCTTTGTTTACTTACTCTGATTCCACAGCCATTATCTTGGACCTGGATGAACTTCAGACCACCTTCTTTAACTACTACCTGGATACTTGTAGATTTAGCATCCAAACTGCAGGAACCAAGAAAGCATTCCTAAGAACAGTAGTTCTAGAGAATAAAAAGCTACATGATGTTGATTTACATTTATTTTTTCTCATACGAGTAATAATTTGTTTCTACTCATCACTCATATTGAAGTTCATTCTGTTACAGCTGAATATTTACTGTGTCCTTCCTTTTTCTTCTGACTAGAGTGATATATAATTCTAAACCACCATCCACAATAATTAAAAAGAATTTTCAGAAATTTAAAAATTAAGAAGGAGCCTGGTCCAGTAAGTAGATCTTCTCTCCCCATTACTGAAACCTGCTGCAGAATCTGCTTCTTGTTTTCACACAGCTTCTACAGCTCACTACACCCGCTTGTGGAAAGGTGTCAATTTTACACCTGGACAGAGTTCTGTTTAATATCTTTATGATTTGGATTGAGTGTACCCTTAGTCAGTTTGCAGATGACCCCAGGTCGGATGGGAGTGCTGATCTTCTGGAGGGCATGCAGGCTCTGCAGAGGGCCTGGACTGATGGGCAAAGGCCAGTCATATGAGGTTCAATAACGCCAAGTACCAGGTCCTGTCCTTGGGTCACAAAAAGCCCAGACAGTGCTGCAGGATGGGGGAAGAGTGGCTGGAGGCCTTTTGGAAAAGAACCCGGGGGTGCTGGTCCTCATCCCGCTGAACATGAGCCAGGAGCGTGCCCAGGTGGCCAGGAGGTCAACTTGGCTGTACCAGCAAGTGTGGCCAGCACGGTCAGGGCAGGGATTGTTCCCCTGCAGTGGTGGGGCCACACCTCGAGTGTGGCATCCAGCTCAGGGCCCCTCACTACAGACAGGACACTGGGGTGCTGGGGAGTGTCCGGAGCAGGGCTGGGCAGGGTCTGGAGCACGAAGTGTGCTGAGGAGCAGCTGAAGGAGCTGGGGATAAGCCCCTCACTACAAAGAGGACACTGAGGGGCTGGGGTGTGTCCGGAGCAGGGCAATGGAGCTGGGACAGGGTCTGGAGCACAAGTCCTGTGAGGAGCAGCTGAAGGAGCCGGGGATGCTCAGCGTGGGGAAAGGGAGGCTCAGGGGGGCCCTTCTCGCTCCCCACAACTCCCTGTTGGTCTCTCCTCCCCAGGAACGAGCCGTAGTACGAGAGGGAAATGCCTCAAGGTGAGCCGGGAGAGGCTTAGATGGGATATCGGGATAAATGCCTGCACGGAAAGGGTTGACAAGCGCCGGAACGGGCCGCGCAGGGAAGGGGTGGAGTCACCACTCCGGGCAGTATCAAAACCCGTGCCGAGGGACGGGGTTTGGTGGGCCTGGGCTCAGGTTAAGGGCTGGACTCCGCGATCTCGGCACCCGAACTCACGGCCGAGCTGGGCCCGGCCTCCCTCTCCCCCCCGCATTACCAGTTCTCGATCATCTCCTTGATGGCATTGGCCGGCCTCTGGATGACCTCGCCCGCCGCGATGCGGTTCA
>VXAU01002917.1:456200-477090 GCA_013399695.1 Formicarius rufipectus
GTGAGTGAGTGTGATAGTGTGTGTGTGTGATATTGAGTGTGAGTGATAGTGTGTGTGATAGTGTGTGTGATGTGAGTGTGTGTGTGTGATACTGTGTGACTCTGTGTCTGTGTCTGTCTGTGTGTGACCTGGGCTGTCCCTGAGCCAGCAGTGTGCCCTTGTGGCCTGGAAGGCCACTGCTGTCCTGGGGTGCCTTAGGAAGAGCATTGCCAGCAGGTCACAGGAGGTGATCCTGCCCCTCTGCCAAGTCCTGGACATGAACATCTGGAGCACTCTGTCCAGCTGTGGGATCCCCAGTGCAAGAGGGACGTGGAGCTCCTGGAGTGGGTCTGTGGAGTGCAACAAGGATGAGTGGGGGACTGGAGCATCTCTTGTATGAGGACAGGCTGAGGCAGCTGGGCCTGTTCAGCCTTGAGAAGAGACTGAGACAGGACCTCACTGAAGTGTATAATTATCCACAGGGTGGGTGCCAAGAGGATGGAGCCAGGCTCTGCTTGGTGGTGCTAAGCAATTGGACAAGAGGCAATGGGCAGGGACTGATGCAGAGGAAGTTCCACTTGAATAAGAGGAAGAACTTCAGTACTGTGCAGGTGACAGACTGCTAGAACAGATTACCCAGAGAGGTTGTGGAGTCTCCCTCCTTGGAGATATTCAGGAACCATCGGGATGCAATCCTGCAATGTGCTCTAGGATGACCCTGTTGAGCAGGGAGGTCAGACAAGATGATCAGCTCTGGTCCCTTTCAATCTGACCCATTCTGTGAGCTCTGTGGAGGGTGTTTCTGTGGAGGCTGAGCTCTGTGCAGCACATGCAGCACCAGGTGTCTGACTGTGATATGTGTGCCAATCACAAGATGCTTTCCTACCTGTCCCTGTACGCATTGTGATAGATGTCTGTGCAATCACAGTACACATAGTTACTCTATAACCTCAGGAATTGCTCAGAAATATAAAGCTGACCATTATTTGTGCAATGGCTAAAACTTGGCAGCAAGTCCCAAGCCTTGGGATCTCCTGAGGCTTGGAGGCACTTGTCCAGCAGAGCTTGCTTTCACCACTAATGTGTACAGAAAGCATGGTTAAGCATTGGAATGGATTGCTCAGGGAGGTGGTGGAATCAGCATCCCTGGAGGAGTTAAGAAATGACAGGATGTGGCACCTGGTGCCATGGTATAGTTGACAAGATGGTGATTGGTCAAAGGTTGGACTTGATGATCTCAAAGGTCTTCACCAGCCTAAATGATTCTGTGATTCTTTACAGCCCCATGTGTCATTCTGGTACTTTGCTTGGAGTATGACCAGTGTAAAGGAGATGGAAAGGCTCTTCCCTGCAGCTGGGAAAGGGACCATAGCCATGATTCAATAAAACCTGTTGCTCTCGTAGTGATCCTGACCAGGAGGGTTGCATATAAAGGAGTTAGTGGAACACATACAAATTAAATTGCTGCATATCCAGCAGGGCTTTGGGCCTGTGTTGTGCTGCACAAAGCCCTTATCTGCAGGAGAACCTCAGCTCAATGCAACAGAGGAGGCTGCTGGCAGCTTCCTCTCCATACCAGCAATTACATCTCCTGTGTGCCCTTGCCTTTATCTAGAAATGCAGTAAGGAGTCTCATGTGAACATCCTCTTTGTTTGACAGCATAAATGATGAATGGAATTTTTTTCATGCAGGAAAATCCTACAACAGCTCAAATGACCAAAAGGAGGTAACCCTTTCTAACAGGCAAGGTCCGCATGGTGCAGTGCACTTGCACTGGAGGCCCATTCAAGGCTTCACAATCAAGGCTACCAACTCTCAAAAGGGATGCAAGATTATCTGTACTATTGCCTCTTTCTTTATTTTTCCATCTCCAATAAAGGATGGTAGCAGTCCAGCATCTGCTGGTGCAAAACAGCTTTAAAATGCATTCCCCTAAGCACAGTAAGTACCACTTCTCTCAGACAAGCTGCAAACAGAGCTTCAGAGAAGCAAAAGCTCTTCCAGGAGGGCACCATCACTGCAGTGCCTTGTCAGGGTGATGTAGCTGCTCATTTCTGTGTAAAACACCAGAGTATATTCATGTAGCTGCAGCACTGAGAAATTGACACCACTCCAGTTGAAGATGCTCTACTATTGGTACTTCTTAATCTAGTGTAATGTAACTTCAGAGACTTCTCATCCTCTTCATAAACTCCTGTCTTCATGTTTGGAATCATACATTAATTGTAAAATGTCGAAAGCAGTTTTCACTTTGCAGAAAGAAAAACCAAAAACACCCTGAGAGGTATACCTTCACAGGTGTCACTTTAAACGAGCTTCTGGCCATCAGCATGAAGATACAGGCCTTGTGGGGAATTTGTAAAGCATGCAGCAACACCATGTTTTGTGAGTGTTAAGGATTAAGTCTGTGAAACATGGACTGATGGTACCTTGCTAAGAAGTGCTTTGCATCCAAGGACATCTTGTCCTCAGCACTGCCCAGGATGGTTGCCATAAAGTGTCACTGTTTAATTCCTGCCCATGTGTACAGGTGCCTGCAGTGCCCCCAGGCATGAAAGATCTCCACAAAAGCCACTTTTGAGGCTGACTTCAGGTTCCCTACATGTTGACCTTGGCAAAGCTGCCTGGGCAGTCCTGTCCCACCACCTCCCTGGCTGTGGCTTCCCAAACTTCTGGGCTGCAGTGACAGCTGCCTCAGCCATGGTGCACTTTTGCTTGGACTGGCAGGAAAAGGTTTAGGAGCTTGGTACAAGCCCAGCTGTTACCATGAGTGGGGCAGGTGGCAAAAGGTTCACAGGCAGAAAGAGAGGGCGACCCACTGTACACTAACCTTGGTTCTGTACTGACCTGGGAAGCACCAGGAGCATGGGGAGCACTGAGCTCCAGATCCAAGGAATCTGCCTCTGCTCCAGGGTCTGAACTTTTAGGGGAAGAGGAGGAAAGCAGAAGGCATCTGGGGGATCTCAGCACTTGATCTGGGACAGAAGACATTTACTCAGACTCCTCCTTGTCTGTGCTGTTGCTGACAGCTATTTGTGCTGTCAATATCTGCCCTAGACCAGTTAGGAAGAAAATCATCCCCTCTGTTCCTTATACCTGTGTGAGAAAGCTGGCGTGAAAAAGTGTATTTCTCTGTGTGGCTGCAAGGAGCCACCAAAAGAATTTTTCCTATTTGCATCACAACTGCTCCAACTGGAAGTCAAACTCCCAGTTCATACCCTGCAAGCTTTGCTCCGACACATTCCAGTTTAAACTGTAGTTTTGTGTGACAATCTGTTAAAAAGGGAAACATCAGTAACAATCTAATCACTAAAAATACTTCACCAGAGAAGCCTGGGAGAGATGTATGTGAAATACTTCTTTGAATCTTAGAGTTCAGATTTTCTTTTTACTTAAAAAAAAAAAAAAGGAGTTTGTTTTTATTAAGGCAAGTAAAACCCAAATTGTCTAGATTTCCTTTAAAATAATTAAAAAAGAAATAAGCAGGGTATTTTGATGACCGGGCTCAGAAGTGGTGTCAGGGTAAAAGAAGTACTGAAGAATGACTGAAAAGAGCCTGTTGGAACCTTAATGCTTTTTAAGATCCCAGAGAGGAAAGCTGATATATTTAGCAATCAATGCTAAAAAATTTCTGAAGGCAAGAATTAGTTTCTTAGAAACACATGAAACTGAAACAGGCCCACAGTCATTAGAGAAATGTAGAGAATTTTTCCCTTAAGACATGAAGGATCATTTAATTGGAAAAAAACCCCTAAACTTAAAGAATACAATGGAAGAGCTACCATCTTACCAAAATCTTTCTCATGCTGGGAAGTGGTGGCGTAAATATCCCTAAGCAATATGGATTTTGAATGTTTTGATGTTTATTATAAAGTCTATTTTCTTAAATAAAAAGATTTGTCTAATTTTGGGTCTGATAATCTAATATATTCTTTTAGATAAGAGAAAGAAATTTTTATAATGAGAGTAGTAAAACGCTAGAACAGGTTGCTCAGAGAGGTGGGTGATGCCTCATCAACATTCAAGATCAGGTTGGGTGGAACTCTGAGTAACCTGGTCTAGTTGAAGATGTCCCTGCTCATTGTGAGGGGGTTGGACTAGATGATCTTTAAAGGTCCCTTCCAACCTATCCACTCATTATCTGCAGCATGTACTTGCTATTCCAACTCAAATATATTAGGAAGACCAGAAAATAGATTTAGATGTGTTTGTAAGTTGTTACTGACCCACTCAAAGTCAACATTACTTTATTTGGCTTGAGTAATTAAAATAGAGTATTAAGAAATGGTAAATAAGGTTTAAGAAAGACTTGGCACACGGGATTATAGCACAGGGGAAGCAAATAAACTCTGGTTGGTACAACACTGTCTTCTTTATGAAACTAGAACCCAGGACTATGTCCTGTAACATGAGGCAAGGCTGAGAAAAGGCAGAGATCTACTACACTGAAGAGTGATTAAATCAAATTGAAAAGTTAAAATTTATTAGGGTTTTAGACTGCAGCTCAAGGAAGACAGGAGGTTAAAAATGAGGATCTCTTGAACAAAAAAAAAAGCCTGATTTTTTGTTTGTTTTTAAAGAGAAGCAAGCTGAGCAGCATTCCAGTGTGTTACTACTACTTTTCAAGAATTCCTTGTCAAAATAATTTTGGGTTTTTTTGTTTGTTTTTTCATAGGTGACATTCCAGTATCTGGAAATGTATTCTCATTTTGTCTTAAATAATTTCCCTTGATGTGCATGTCAGTGAAAAATGTTATCTTTCACCCTTCTTACAGTTTTTCATGCCAAACATCAGCAAAGTTTATGACAGTTTTTCCAAAATGTATCCAGTTGTCTAGGAAGAGATAACTGAAAGAATGCAAACAAATAACCTTGATTCACAGACCTCTGCTTCTTTTCAGCTTGCCTTGACAAGCAACCAGAGTGTCCAGGCACTTCTTTTAACCCTTAGCATTGCAGACTACAGACTCAGGCTTCTTGCAGTGAATTTCATGCACCTTTAGGATGCAAAATAAAATATTAGCTCAAAGTTTTTGTGACAAAAGTTGGCTGTATATCACTAGCAGAAGCAATAGCACTGGCAGTACTGATGTATTACTTAATCTATTTATGAAGAAGAAGCTGCTTTGAGTTAATGAAGTGCCTACCTAATAAAACAACTCCCACACAAAACCCCCCATCCTAAGAGAGCAAAAAGCATCAGACTCATTTCCCACTGAAATCTAATTATCCCATCTATAATTCAAGACAGTAACTGATGCAGGATCACTGGCTTAACTACTGTAATTTTATTCTAAGTTGGTCACTTGTGGTCCAGGGCTTGGTGAAAATTTGCTTCTGTGAGGAACATGACTACATGTCATGTGACTTCATGCACAGCCTCAGGCAACTACGTAAGGCAAGAGGAGCTTTTGCAAGACAATATTGCCCCAATTAAGATTTTTTTCACCCTAGTTTGTAGTTGCATTTTTATGAGTTTGAGGGAAAGCAGGTTCTGGAAGCACATGATGAGAACATAACTCTGAAGTCCATGTGTCATGTATTTATATCCCCTCAACATACCCTGTGCATGCAGTCCTGTCAGGTAAAGAGTTATTATTACAAGTCCACCCAATAGGACCCTGGAGCACCCAGATGAGCAGGATGATTTGTGCAAGGCCCTATAGGACATGTCTGATAGAATCTGGAATCAGAATTCTGCCCTTTTTTTTTTTCAGTATGTTAACCATAATATCACTTCTCTACATAGAATATAAGTGTTTATTTCTATGGACCTTAAAACATCCATAGTTGCATTTTCTGTAAGAAAAACATGAAGTACTCTGTTGTACAAGCTGAAGATTTACTACTCTCCAAGTCTTACAGGAAATATGGGACACATTGTATATGTGGAGTTCCCTTAATGAAATCTCTGTATTGGAACTTGCTTTAGTTCTCAGTTGTTCACTTTTCTGTTCTTTCCTTTATATCTGAGCTGGTTTAACAGGATTATCTGCCTGTACTGGCCACTGTGGTTTGTCCTCATAGCCTGGGACCTCTGGTACCATGCCATTTTTCAATCCTGTACCTCCCATTTTGTTCTAGGATAACAGATAACATAGTCAACAAAAAATGACTTTGTTTTGTCACAGTCACATAAAACCAGTCTAAACTCAACCTGACCACTGCGTAATTGCTATCACTGCTAAAATCAGTCAAAATCAGCTTATGCCAACATAACCCAGATAAGTGCTGAGACCTTGCCCTGTCAAGATGGTGCAAATCTGGAAATTAGGCTTTCATTTGTAATGGCAAAAATAGTATTTACTTGCCCACAGACTAAGTCCTGGTTCTTAGGGAGGACACTGCTTTAGGCAAGGCACTCCTTTGTGACCAGTGTTGCCTGAAATCCTAGGGAAAAGCTTTTCAAGACAAAATTATCTGGGTAAGATAGAGAGGAGTCCTTTGCTTACAGGGTTTTAGGGGTACAAAGCACAGAAAGCAGGGAGACACGTGCCCTTCACCCAATACCATCCTGCTGTTCTTCAAGCAGGACTTGAGGTTCTTCATGGCTCACCAAGGAGGCAAGGAGGGTACCTCCACTCCTCATGGCATGGACACACACTGGAGACAAGCTGACAAGCACCAGACCAAGTGAGCTCCGAGCTCTGCTGAGCTTAGCTGTCCTGGGTTGAGCTTAGCTTTTTAGCACAGTGGTCTTACCAATTTTATAACACTACTTAATTATCCTATCCAAAGGTTACACCCAATCTAATAGTTGTCCATCCCCAGAAACTCCCCCCAGATCTGCACACCAAAACACCTTCTCTGAAACTGAACTGGAGGTCTCAGGACCCTTTGTGCTTCATCATCTTTAGCATCTTCACATTATGTCTTCTTTTTGGAGCTTTTCCAAGGTTTCTGGGCCTTCTTTCTTGTTTTGACTGAAATTATATCTTATTATCCTAGTTTTGGTACATGAGTTTCAGGCAAGATGTTCTAACTATTCTATTCCCCATGACACAGAGATCCAGGAATGTGTCACAGAGGTTAGAAGCTGTCAGGAACTCCTTCAGAGTGTAAAAAAGTATAGAGATATAGAAAAATCTACAAATATGTGAAATCCTAAGGCAACTGACATGAAAAACTGTCGCACACAGAATGCTTATGCAAATCAATCACATTGCTACCAAGGCAGCATTTACCTTGTTCCTAAAATGGTATAAAGATGGGATTTATGTCAACTTTTTTTGTTTTTCTCCCATTACAGTAACAGCATGATTCCACAGTGCTTAGATTTTTCCAAGCTACTGTGTATGATGCTAGTTTTTCTGACATTCTACTTATATTTTCCTTTGAAATAAACAGTAAGAATCTTCTTGGCCAATTAGGAAGTATCAAACAAAAGGCCTGGGTTTTTCCTTCGTTTTTGTAACTTAGTTCCTGTGTGATTGTGTATTCTTCAGAATATAAGAGTTACCTTGACAAAGTATTTTTTGAGCTCTGGATGATGTATTACTACTGCATAACACTGTATGTGTTCTGTCAGTGTTTCTTTCTTCAGGAATTTAATATGTTCTCAGAGGTCTATTTTTTTGGCATAGTCTCAGAGGAAGATTATGATGAACTTAGAAATACTATATTAACTATATAGAATTATTATATATTAATGCAAATAAATATAAGAAAAATAATTTAAAATTATATACGGGTGTCATCATCTTCAAATATAAAAAAGAATTTTTTTACAGTCAGGACAATCAATCACTAGTAAAACCTGCCCAAGGATGCAGAAGAACCACCCCCATCGGTGGAGGTTTCCAAGATGCAACTGGACAAGGTGCTGGATAATGTCATCAAGGTTCTCTTTCCCACACAAAATTTGACCAGATGAACTTTGGAGGCCCCTTCAAACCTAGGTTCTCCTATGGTTCTGTGATTAGTGTATGACTGGACTGTAGGGAAAAATAATTGTTTTCTAATATTTTCATTGCCAGTAAATACTGAGTGCATTTTAATCTAATTTTTATTGTGACTAAAGTTCTGATTTTGCTCTTTAACTTATGTACCCCACAAGAATGCACAAAATACATGCGCTGAAGTTTCAATATCTTAGTCTTTCTTTTAAAAGGTGAATGGGGAATAAACCATGCTTTTCCACCTCCAGTCAGTGCCCTGCATGCTCCGAAAATTATTAGTCACGTTTTAGTAAAGAGATAACTATTCTATTACTGGGGAGAGTCTGGAAGTATTTTACCAGTGCTGTTCTCGGGGTATTTAGTTTTCTTCAATGGACATCTTGAGTAGCAAAAGCACCATGGATTTCAATCAGCCAAATTTTCACTTCTGACTTTCCCTTGAACAGAGAGACCATTTACAAAAAAGCCTAAAGGAAATAGCCGGAAGTCCAACCAGAGAAAAATCCTTGCTGCAATATGGGGCATATTCCATACTTGGAAGAACACCATGACCTGCAGAATCACATAAAATTTGTGTCAGACTGCAGAAATTTCTGGAAATTAGAGATAATTTCATCCACAGCATGTAATTCAGAATCTATTGTCTGCTTGTGCTGTAATGAAATAGCTTTGTAAGCCCATAGGAGTTAAAAGAGCTGTGAAAATCTTTCTGAGACATTTGAATAACAAGTATTCGGATGTTAAAGAGTTCCCTGCTACTTTTGAAGGTAATCAGAGTATATCACAGTTCTACTGTCTTCCTCTAGTACTATGACAGCAAATGTGTTAATGTGAGCCTTTTTTCAGATAAGGCTCTTGACAAACTGGACTGGACACATAAGCAATGTTTTTCACCGCTTACTATGTCAGTGAGAGGGCTGAGTGCAGTGTCTGGGAAGGAGTAAGTAATTCAGGAACAGAAATCCTGGCAGCATCTCCAGAACAAGGCAAAAGTCCAGACAGAGACCCAGTACGCACTCCGGCAGTCGGAGGAAACATCCCACGTGGATGGGACAGACACAGGTGCGGTGGCTGGATGCTCAGTTTCACAGGGATGGCCATGTCAGCCACGCTGTACTCCTGGGATGGAAGGAATCACACAGGCTCTGTTGGAAGGTCCTGGAGGATGAGAGGCAGGTGTCCTCTTTATTAGTTGTTGTCATGAGCTGATTTTGAGACTTTGAATCACGTAAGGGGACGAGAGGAGTTTGGAAAAGCTATTTGCACCTCTGAACCCATGACGGCAATGCCCACTGCTGTCAGGTAAAACAAATACTTCCTGCTCAAAACTCGGCATGGACTCATTACAAAAACAAACACACAAAATCCTGCCAGTTTCTTCTGGTGTGCAGCCAAGAGTGTGCTGGAGGTGAAATCTGGATGGGAACGTGCTTGAGTTAGTTGTTCTGGTAATCCTGCACAGATTCTTGACTGATTTCCTGATGCATAAATATCTCCTGACCTTTGGACATTTCCTAGGAGCATTCATATTTCTGTCACTGAGCCTGTCACTTCTGTTTCTCACGAAGTAAGGCTCTCTGCCACTCCCTTGTGCTAAAATCCTGTCCAGCCCTTGGTGTTGTAGTTGGACATGTTCTTTGCTGATTAAAATTCGCTGCAAAGCACTTGATGGCCCACTGCTACTGTCATTTTCATGATTGGCTTCATGCAGTCTTCGTGATCTCGGGGGTTTTGGCATTCTCGTATCACTCCACACATAGGTGTTTGCACCCCATTAGAACGTACTGGGATGGAAGCAACAAGGACATGGATCTGAATTTACAGAGCAAAAGTTAGCTGAACAAGAACTGGGGAAAATGTATGGATTTACTTCAAGAGTACAAAACAATATATCTGTTTTATTATTACTACAGGTTTGTTTCAGGATGACTCATCTCTGACCACAAGCCCCGTGTTTTTGTTTCTTCTGTTGCTTCCAGCTGTTGGTTGCTCATTCTCCAGATTCCTTCAGGCACTGCTGCTGGGGAGACTCCCTAGTCCCAGTCTGCATCAGTGAGCCTCGAAGACTGCCTTTCCCAAAACCTTCACCATGTCCTCAGTTCTCAACCTTTCTCTTTCTTCCTTTGCTCAAACTCACCCTTGCTCAGCAATTTTGCCTTCAAAACCAATAGGTTGAGGGGAGAGGTGCAGAAGGAGCACATTTCTTTACCCTTGTCACACCTATTGCCCATTCTCCATCCCTTGCTTGGCTCATTTTCCGCCTCTCGTAAGACTATTTGAACTGCGCCTGCAGGGGTGACTACACCTCATGTAAGCAGTTTAGAACTGGCTGGGTTATTCCAAAATCTTTAGCAGCCAGCTAAGGAGATGGCAAAGGAAGGTGCCTATTTGTGCAGTACTAAGTGAGTTTTATGCTTCTTCAGCTTTAATGCTGCTATCAATAGCTGAGTTAAAGTTTAGCTAAGAGCAGTCTTTTCATGCACAACAGACTGTATTGCTTTCCTAACAAGATGCGCAGTACTTGCTGTTACAGGATGGTGCTCCCCACTTAGCACATACTGTACCACAACTGTTTTAATTGTGTAAGGAGTAACACCGGAGAATGGCTGTGCTGGTGACAGGAAACTAAAAGCTTTGTCTTGGAAAGAGCACCAGAGATTGTGTGTGAATCACTGACAGCTGCTCCTACAATGACACAGATCTCTTCATGGGGGGCAAATACTCCTTCAAGTCGGTTTACAAGTATACTGGCCTATATGATGCTGATACAGGCAAGGTTAAGCAGTCGGGCTCTTAAGGAAAAGGAGTAACAAGAAAGAACAACGTGCAAGAAACATTAGATAGGAGAGATGTGGAGAGATTTTTTTAACATAGAGAGCAACTAGAAGCAAAATAACAAATTAGGCACGCATTTGCTGCTGATTGTGTTGCACTACCCTGTATTTATGATGTGCTTAATTGAAAGGTTTTTTTAAGCTGTTATTCTGAAGCACCTGATTTCTCTGGGACCTGTTTCTTGACCTCAGAAATAAACTAGGGTAAACAGAACTTTGTCAGCAGTATTACTATATGAGTTTGGAGATATGCTTTTAAAGTCACTTAAACATCCTGAAATAATCATCCTGATAAAAGCTGCAGCTTGGATACCTCCATGAAACCACACCCACACCACAAACTTTTTCCTCCATAGCTATAATAGCCAGAGATATAATTTATGGTCAGCGTATTTTGTTGACCAGCTGTCTTACGTGAGGAAATACATGTTTTTCCATGTACAGCATCAGGAATCGGCAAGGGCCAGTTGCTCACCAAGGGTTGGGGAGAGGTGGAGATCCCCAGGGAACCAGCCAAGCAGAAGCTTCCCCAGCCAGGGTCCATCCCACTGCCCCCAGTGAAGGAACTGGGCAGGCTGTGGGGGAAGGCAGGCACAGCCCTCAGCCCAGGGCATTGGGCAACCACGCAGGGATGGGGATGCACTGAGGCCAGGATGGCGTGTCATCTTGCTGGTGTGAGTCAGGACCAGGCCTGGTGAGGAGAACTAGGGTCAGACACAGCCCTCTGACTGCCAGGCCCATGGACTGGAGGGTGTCCCAGATGAGCTTGGTCAGGGCTTTTGAGGCTCGTGGGCGTCCCCAGACCCTGATGTGTGGTATAAATTGTTTGAGTCCTCAGGGGATGTCTGTTTACTGGTTCAGGTTGCAACAGAACGGGTGTAGGACCTATGTATAATGGGCTTTAGATATAATTTTCTGCTGCCTTGCTGGGTTTTATGAGCACCTCCTCCCAGTGCACTTTCTTCGTTATGAGCACTTCATACCAACCAGTGTGCCTAACTCCTTACGGGTCTGAGTGCCTGTGCAGTCAGATATATAGCACTGCCTCCACAAGTGGGTCCACCCTTTCTGGTTTCTATTCCTTCGCCACTGATTTAGATCAGGAAACACAATAATTTGCAGACTAATTCACTGGCAATGCATGTAGGTGACAAGGACACGCTGCACGACACGGAAATGCCTCACTGCACACCAGCAAAAGGCTTACAAGCAGCCAAGTTTCATTTTTACAGCTGAGTTATGGGGAAAAAAAAAAAAAGATGTTTCATTTTCTATCTCGTGACTGTTTTGACAAACACACCCATGGCATACCAACAGATGTAGCAAAGACTGTTGTGCCATTGTTTAGGTCAGAGTCCCTTCCAAGTCAAAAAGCAGTGTGTTCCGCTTTCCGTGTCAGAACTAAGGTGGATTGGTTCTTGGTTTCTCTGCGCTGCAGTGAAACACCCCTAAATAACAACAGCAGAGTGTGTGGAGGTCACATGAAATGCCAGATCCATTAGTATCCATTAGCCACTCATTGCTCTCAGTGTTTATGCACTCTTGCCTAAGAACTGCAAAATCCCACCCATGGACTCTGATTTTTTTAAGTCACTAAGGAAGCAAGATTACACCGTGGTTCTCCCACCTCATGTTGGTGCAGCTACAAAACAACAATTGTGGATGTAATTTTGACCGCTTTCTTTAAAAGTGGCTTTGCCCATTATTTTGATGCATTCCTGTAGGAACCATTCCTGAGTATGGAAAGAGATACGCATTCCCTCGTACTCTCCACAAGATACCTCCCCCCAGCACAGCAAGGCCATCAAAGCCAGGGCAAAACACTGTTTTTCGTAACATGTTCCCAAGCTCAATAAAATAAATGCAGCCAACAACCTCCATGACCGGCACAAGAGCATCACACTTTATAACCACTGTTGCTATGGCACGTTTAATACAAAACTGTTGTTATCTCACACCCCATATTGCCTGTCAGAATGACTGTGGTAGGCTGACCTTGGCTGGAAATCAAGGGCCCACCAAGCTGCTCTGTCACTCCTCTCCTCAACAGGATGGAGGGAGTAGGAACTAAGATGGAAAAAAATCCTCATTGGTCAAGTTAAAGGCAGTTTAATAAAGCAAAAGCAAAGGCACTGCACGCTTAAGCAAAAGTAAAAAAAACCCGCAAAAGATTTATTCTCTACTTCCCATCATAAAGGGATGTACAGCCATGTCCTGGGAAGCAGGGCTTCAGTATGTGTAGCAGTTGCTCTGGAAGGCAAAAGTTGTAAATCACAAATGCCCCCTAACCCACCCCTTCCTACTCCTTTCTCTTAGCTTTTATATCTGAGTAGGCGTCATATGGTCTGGAACATCCCTTTGGTCAGTTTGGACCAGCTATCTTGGCTGTGCCCCGTCCCAAAATCTTGCCCACCTCCAGCCTACTGGTGAGGAAAGAATATGGGAGCGATGAGCAGCGAAAGCGCTGGAGTGTCATCAGCACTTTTTTAGCACAGATTGGTGGGTGTTGCTTTGGGGGGCATTTACCCCACCCCAGCCAGCCTCGATACACAGGCAGACGTGCAGGCGATAATACTCGATGACAAAAACTCGGTTAGAAACGTGGTTCACTGAAAAGCGAATTACTGAACGATTTCCAGTGAAGTATTCGTCTTTGGCTTACTGATCCTCTCTTCCCAGCGTGAAAAGACCATGAGAAACTATGAATTAGGACACAGTCGCATTACAGGAGAAGAAGCCTTCGCTCCCCAGGTGATCCTTACACCGTGAAAGCACGAAAGAGCAGCATCTTCCTCCGGCCGGGGGCTTCCGTGAGGAACCACGGCGACAAACACGGCGCCTCAGGACGGGAAGAACGCTGATTTTCCACGCATCCCCACGACGCCGCTACATCATTTTAGGAAACGCCACTTTCCACGCGCAGATCCATCCCGCCGGCAGCACACGGGTGCTCGGCGCCACTCTGGGAACCACCCACGGTCCCACCCACGACCCCACCACAGCCCCCCGCGCTGCCGGGCGCGCCCACGGGGCGGGGCGGACGAGGTTTCGATTCCCCGAGCGCGCCCCCCGCTCCCGTCGTGACGCTGCCGTGGGGGCGGGACACGGGGCGGGCTGTCGAGGGGCGACAGCCACGGTGCGCTCGGGGCTGGCGGCGGTGGAAGCCAGGTAGGTGTGTGGATACATGGGTACGTGGGTGGATATATGGGTACGTGGGTAGATGCGCTCCCGCAGCGACCCCTTCTGCCCTCCCCATTAGCGGGGCGGGGGAATCGGCCGCCCCGCACGGGGTGCGGGATGCAGGATGCGGGATGCAGGATGCGGGGGTACCAGCCCGCCCGCCGCGGCGGGAGCTGCTCGGCTCCGCAGCTCTCGGTGCAGGGCTCGGCATGCTCCACGCAGGGAGCAGCCCTGCTGCCCCCGGGATGGGTTCCAACCCCGGCGGGGCTGGTGTGAGCTTCCTGTGTGTCGGAGCAGTTCCGGAGAGGGTCGTGCCGCCCCGGTGGGCAGCGCCGGAGCGGGGTTTGGCGTGCGGGCAGCAGGGGAGGCTGCGCTGCTTGGGAAGGCTGCCAGGGAATGCGTGGGGTGGTGGAGGGAGGGAGGAGGAGGAGGGTGCGTTCCTGCTCCTGCCGGGCATCTGGCGCGGGGTATTGACCTGGTAGCGCTTGCGAGGAGGAGATGGGGGAGTCGCGCCTCGGTGTCCGTGCTTGAGAAGAGGAGGGAGAGCTCCTCAGCGTAGCCCGGAGCGAAGCATTGTCTGCAGTGGTTTTGGATCCTTTCCCTTAAAAGCAAAACTCTTGTGCAAGGTCGTGGAGTGGTCACTTAACAAAACAGGCTTTTTCAGTCGGTAATGAGTTTAGGCAGTGTGCGGTCCAGAAGAATAAAGGCAAAAAGATTTCTTACCAGTTTTTGTGGGTTTTCCCTCAGTTGACAGCAGATTAACTTCAGGTGGTAAGAGTGGGTTTGTTGAGAATGGGAAGAGGCCTCATTTCCCACGGAAACCTGCAAGAGGGAGTGTTTCCTACCAGTGTGTTTACCAACATGCAGTTAAACTTGGCAGGGATTGGCTGTGAGCTGTGTAAGCTTGAAAATCTTGATGTTAGGGAAAACTTGGTGTGTTTTAGTTGTTACTGGATTTTTTTTTTCCACCCATCATGAGGATGTTGAAGTTTGCAATCAGTTCTCCCCTCAGTCTTTAGGCTGAACAGATCAAGTGACCACAACCACTCCTCAAGGCTTCCCCTGCAGACCCTTCAGCGTCCTCATGGCCCTCTTTTGGATGTTCTCTAATTGCTCAGTATCTTTTTTTTTTTTAATATTGTGGTGCCCGAAACTGCACACAGCATTCAAGGTGAGGCTGCACCAGTGCCGAGCAGAACAGTCAGGACAGGAGCATTGCTAGGCCGAGCAAACAACTGCAGCAGGGTAAACATCTGCCTGTTGGACTGAGTTAGGTCTTGTGTGGCAGAGCAAGACTAGGGGTTTCAAGATTGTTTCTGTTTCAGAGAGTAACCTTAAAGAAGGTTAACTTTTCCCACTGTTTTGAGGTTTTGGGATTTTTTTGTGTTGTAAAACAAAAACGGCACGGTGTAAATAGAATATTGAACACGCTGCTGCATCAGTTTTTTTGTATAAAAAATGGGAGATGCAAGTACTTTCTTAGTTTACTGGAAATCATAGGTATTTATATGTATAAACAAATGTCTTGGAAAAACAACTGCAAACGTGGCTGAATTTTATGCTATCTTAGGTATAACTTGTTACTGGTTTGTTACACAGAGCGGAGAATAATTTGAAGCTGAAAGAAAAGAATTCTGTTTTGTTTCACTTAGTAAAACAAAATGTGCTGGGGAGCGAGGCCAGACCTGTTGCTGCTGCAAGCTGTGGAGCAGTCTTCAAGGAAAGCAGGTCACATGCTTGGCCTGAGTTCAGCTTGGGAAGAAAGGAGGAAGGATGTTCTGAGATGCCACCTGTCCTTCTTTTGGCAGGGATAATTTTCTTCCTAACTGCTGGTACAGTGCTGTGCCTTAGATTTGGGATGAGAATAATACCGCTAAAACACTGCTGTTTTAGTTGTTGCTAAGCAGGGCTTACTCTGAGTCAGGCATTTTCCACCAGTAGGGAGGCTGTGTGAGGGCACAGGAAACTGGAAGGGGACGCAGCTGGGACAATTGAGCTGAACTGGCCAAGTGGATATTCCATACCACTGAACATCGTGGTCAGTGTATAAATTAGGGGGAGAGCTGGCCAGGGGCTACTGCTCAGGTGCTGGCTGGGCACTGGTTGGTGGGTGATGATCAATTGCATCGTGCATCACTTGTTTTGTATATTCTGATTTTGTTCTTGTTATTATTTCCCCCTTCCTTTTTGTCCTATTAAACTGTCTTTACCTCAACCCATGTATTTTACTTTTTCTTTCTTTTTCCAATTCTCTCCCCCCTCCTGCATAAGGTGAGGGGAAAGGTGGGGAGTAAGTGAACATCTCTGTATTGTTTAGCTACCTGTCAAGTTAAACCATGACACCACCTTAAATCCAGGATGATGTGTCATGGCCTTATGTGAAGACCTTTGTCACCAAATTAATCAGCAAGGCATTGAGGTCTTGCCTATAAACAAAGAGGCATCTGAGATTTTTTGGGTTTTGGTAGTGTTATTTTTCCTTCTAATTTTTCTAGTGGCTTTGCCAAGATGGGTGTCAGTTCAGTGACCTTATGGACAGCCCCATGACATGACAAGTGGTCTGTAGGAGCTGGTCTGTCAGCTTTCTGTTGCCCTGTTCATGGGTATAAACCCCTGGTTTCCCAGGAAGCACTCAGGGTCTAAAGCAGGTACAGAGCTGCTGTCCTGGGGTGTGTGCACCTTATCTCTTTTTGTGGCAGGTGTTATCTCGTTCTTAGGCATGTGCTTCTGATTTACATTTCCTTGCTATGTTTCCTTGTCTAATACTTTTCTCGTGTGCAAGTCAACCATAAATCCCTACTCTTAAGAATTTGTATCATTTCAGTGTCCATGTCCCGTTTCGGTGGCTTTGGTTGCTGGTCATGCCTCTGAAGAAGAACTGAGCTGCCAGCCACTGTCATCTGTGTGTGTTTGGGATGTGGCTAACTGGAGACATCAGGCAGCTGGGTTTTTTATTACTTATAGTTGCTTTCTAACAGTTTGCACAAACAGAAAGAGATGTACAGTGGTAATTGGGAAAAGGAGGACCTTTTCCCAATTCAGGCCAGCCCTACCCAGAGCAGTGTCCTAGCCCTGAGCTTGAGTTTTCTTGTGTTATATTCCACTTACTCCCCTTGTTTCATTCAAGAGTGAAATGTGCTTTGTACTGGCCAGATGTGCTGATTCAGTGTGGTACTGCACTGGTGGAGCTGCAGAAATGTAGGCTGAACTCCCCTAGTACTAGTTCTACCTGAAATTTAGGAAGGAATGGTATCTGGAGAAGCAAAACTCTGTAAGTTTTGTTTCCAGTTACGAAGATTGCGTTCAGGTCTCCATTTCAGACTGAAACAACCTGATATAGTCACCTCTCCGTTCACTTACCTAGAAAATGGTGTTCTTTGTCCTTTTAGAGGCAGACAGCTACAGAGGTGCATGCTGTCTCTGCCTTTGGAGTCCCGTGATGCACAGGACACTGACAAGCTGTAGAGCTCAGTAAAGTAACTCCATTTGGTCCTGTTTGTGCTAAGCTCAAGGCAACATGCACCAATAAGAAGCTATCACAGTGCTTCTCTGCTTGCCCTAATCTAGCCCAAATTTGCTCTAGAACCCCATTCATCATTTTTCAAGTGGTACTGGCTTTTACGTGGGAGCAGAGGGTCTTTTGGCAATTCCAGGTTCTGGTACAAATCTGGCAAGCTGACTTCTTACAGAAATGTTTGTTTTTTTGATGGTAGGGTTTCATGTTGTTTCATAGGACAGAGTGAGAATCTTTCTAATGTTAGGCTGTCTCTGAATATATTCCTAACAATATGGATGTCTAATGAGAAGCTGTCTAAATTACAGACACTTTTCATTTAAATTGACCAGCTTCTCTAAGGTAAGCTGACATTTTATAAGGGATGAGCACATTCTTTGTGAAATACTGGCTAAACACTCATTTAAAATATTGTTCAGATAGTCACAAATACCACTATGACATTTTCCAGACTAAAACGGATCCATGAGAATGTCCATGTCTAAATCTTAACTTTTTTCCTCTCTGTGTGATATTTCCAAATGTGCTGCCTGTAGCCTGCTCGGTTATAACCTGTTCATTTTTGTCTCTGCCATTTCAACAGGGCCTCCGCTGAAAGTACAGGTGACTTCCAGATTTTTCATTTGACTTTTCAGCATTCGGTGGAAAAGCTAGACTGAAAGAAGTACATTTTCCCCTGCTTTTCACTGTCAGGATTGTGCTTATATGCATTCAAAGGTGGCTGTGTTCTCTATATGCAATCTTTAGTGGCTGTTGTCAGGAAAACAGCTAAAACTGGCTAACAGGCAGAGCATTGTCATACTTACAGCCTGTTAGAGCCTTCTCATCCTGTATTTTTCCTCTCTTTCATTGGGTTCTGACATTCCCATGTGCCTTTATCAGGTCATAATGGAAGCGCCATTTGGCAGAGCTGTGTGCAGTGCCCTTTTGCTGGGTGACTGCAGGAGTGCCTGCACAGATGGTGCCAGTGGTGGGCACGTGGCTGGAGGGTCCCTCTGGCAGAGCTGACAGGGTGACGTGGCCATTCCTTCTTGGTGGCACCACACTCAGAGCCAACGTGCTGTTGTTGAGCAAAAGCCTAACGAGAGCCCTGAGGTTTCCTGTTGAGAAAACAAGAGTTACTCGAGTGCTGGTGAAATGTATTTACTTGTCACTCAAACACAGTTTAGGTGCATTGTTGGGCTTTTTCTCTCCCCTACCTATTGCCAGTTTCTAATGCCTGCCTTTCGGGTTAAGGAGGAAGAAGGAGTGGTTCCTCTGCTTAACAGGAGGAGAGGAAAGCACAGTCCTTAGAAATCAGATTTCCTGAAAATAGGAGGATTCTCTTTTGTAATCACTATTTTAATTCAGATGCAGAGCTCCTTAGGTTGCTGTACTTCATTTGTTGCTTGCATTATGGAAATCTACTGTACCTCAAGAATAAAAACGTTATTCTACCACTAAATGCTGTAGGGATGAATCCTTAAAGCTTAGCTTTCAGGATCAACAATAATTAAAAGCGCAACTGTGTAGACCTTCTGCTTTTTCTCTTTGAATTAAACACTACCACACAGGGTTTTTTTTTAAACGTGTAAAGCAGATGCAGACAGAAAAAATCAACTGCTTGTGTTCAGTCTCAGGTGTATAAAGTTTTGAGTATTGCCAGCATCAGATGTTCAGAAAGCACGGACTAGCCTCTCGAGGCTGATAGCTGGCATAAGGAGCACAGCATTTTTCAATAATGACAAAGAGGTTTTTGGGGCAGTCTCTGTGTTTTCAGGCTTATCTTCTGAAGTGAAAGGAATCAAAACTTAAGTTTGTAACCCCCCTAAATCTGCCCTGCCTCTAACAGCAGTGCAGTGGGACACTGGCTATCACAATAACATAAGAGGTGGTGACATGTGAAGTAAATGGCAATTTAAACCACTCACAGCAGTAGGGTTTGGAGCCCATTGTTTCTGACTAAACTGTGTATGTTTCATTTTAGTTATTTGAGTAAAAATTATTGTGCTTCTTTTTACTGTCATGGGTGGTCTCAGAAGCCTTGAAAAAGTAAATGGAATGGACCAAGCTGTCTGTTTGTTTTTTTGTGTTTGCTTTGCTTTTGTTTTATTTCTGTGAATGATAAGGTCTCAAGAATGCACTGGGAAAGGTCTCCCAGACCTCTGTGTGTTTCATGGATTCCATGGCTTAGGAGAAATCCCAGTTTTATGAGGGGTACCTGCACCTAATTGGGGTGGAGTTAATTTTCTTTGTAGTAGGTGGTACAATGCTGTGTTTTAAATTTGAGAGCAAAACAATGCTGATAACACAATGAGGTTTTAGCTGTTGCTGAGCAGTGTTTGTACAGCACCGAGACCCTCTCTGTTCCTCACTGCCTCCCAGTGAATAGATGAGGGATGCATAAGAGGCTGGGAGGGGACACAACTGGACAGGTGACTCAGACTGACTGAAGGGATAGTCCATGCCATGCAGTGTCATGCTCAGCAGTGAAAGTGGAAGAGAAGGGTGCTTAGGGAGTTTAGCCATCATTAGGTTGGGAACTGGGTGGGCATTGATCTGTGTGTGGGAGGTATTAAATGATTGCTTTTGCACCACTTGTTATTGTTGACTCTTCTTCCATGTCTCTCATGCTTGCTGAACAATTTCTATCTTGACCCCAAACTTCTTGGTTTGACTCTTCCTTTCCTCATTCCCCATCCCACTGGGGGTGGGTGGAAGCAAGCACTTAGCTGCCTGCTGGGGTTGACCCAGAGCACTCACCCCACCAAAACCTTCCTTTAGTTATGTTCAGATACAGCTGTGACCTTTACCTGTGCCAATTAAGGCAGAAGAATAGACAACATTTTTGTTTAATGCTCCTCATGGTTGATAGACTTTGTATAATAGGTCTTCAGTGAGTTCATTGGTTTAAGTTGTTCATGCTTCAGGAAGATGTTGGGCAGTAGCAAGACATCCTGTGCTAGTCAGCATGGCAGTTCTTCTGGTCATTAACTTGGATGTCAAGTTTGCATGCCAGTGTATCCCTTGGGTCTGCAGACTTGGGTGTAGTTGCAAAAACCCGTAGCAGACATCCCAGTTATTTACAAGATTCACAGTCTGAAGTTTGGGCTGGGAAACCCCAGTGCTGGAAGAGGATGAGAATTTGTGTTTTGCTGGAAATCCTGCTGCCTAGAAAGGGGGGGACGCTCTGTCTCCTGGTCTGAAACGGAGTTTGGTTCCAGAATTTCTCAGCACAGGACACATTTGAAAATCCTTTAAAAATGCATGTTGCATTTGGGAGTCTTTTGCTGTACTATGGAAAAGATAATACTTTAAACATCTTGTAAGTATCCTTTATTTATACTTTTACTTCTAATAGATTCTAAAGAAAAATATGATAACAATGTAATTCTGGGGGAAAATAATCACCTATGTAGAAGCATAGCTTTCTGGAAAAAAAAAAACCAACCTAAAAAAACCCCCCCCCAAACAATAAAAAAACCCAAACCAAACAAACAAAAAA
>VXAU01002917.1:477119-533411 GCA_013399695.1 Formicarius rufipectus
CACAAAAAAACAAACAAACAAAAAAACCCCACAAAACAACAACAAAAAAAACCCACAAAAAACCCCCCAAAAAAACCAAAACAAAAAACCACAACAAAAACCCCTGTGAAATCCAACTATAAATTCGAAAACTGTTGGTTCATGTATATTCCTACATGAAGAAACTCCTGTGGAGTTGAACTATTTTGGCATTATTGAGGAAAATAATTTCTCAAATTTTCTGAAACTAAAAAGTTGAAATGTGAAAGAATTTTTAAAAAATGACATACAGCTATCTTTTAGCACTCTTTTTTTTTTGTTCTGTTGCTCTAATGTTTTCCTTTTCTTCACCTTAATAGTGTTAATATTGTGCAGTGGAAAAGAGGTCCTACTTATGCCATGAGTACACTTGGTTTGCTATCTGAATAAATAGTATTTTTAAAATATATGCTGTATGCACATTGCTTAATGAAGTGATGATTTAATTTGCCTGGGGTAATAAATGTCAAAATTATTCCTCTAGCGTGACTGGCTGTTGTACCTCCCCATTCAATTTAGTTTATAGCCAGGATTTCATCTGTTCCTGATACTTCCCTGGAATTAGTGAGGTGATGTTTGAATGGCAGACATCATCACAGAGTGTTTATTTGTTTGATTTAATAAGACATAACTTCCAACAGGGCTTATCCCAGCCAGTCTGGAGCAGTTTGGATCCGAGCTGTGTGGCTGCACCTGGTTCTTCTGCTGTTGTCTCTTCAGAGCTATGGACTGCTGCTCTCCTTCTGCTTAGTGTAATTGTCAGCCTACCGAGTGCTTTGTGTGCTTGGATAAATGTGGAGACACAGTGCCATCCCTACCTCATCATGCCCCTGTGTTCACAGTACTGATTTTCAGTGTTTCAGGGCCCTGGAGAGAGCACTATAGAAAAAATACGTCACAGTGTTTCTTGGTTTGCCTGTAAATTCATATACCTAAAAATACCTAGTTTGCTCTGTTGTGAAGACATCTCACAGGTGTTTCAGCCTTGCTTTCATCTGGGAGAATTTACTTCTCAGCTGCTGGTGCAGTGCTGTTTTGAGTTTGCATGAGGAAAGTGTTGATGGCACACTGACGCTCTAGCTGGGGCTGAGCCATGTTTACTGCAAGTCAAGGAATTTACAACTTCTCATGCTGTTTCTGATACTTGTATTCTATATTCTACTTTTATTAGTAGTATTGTAATTAGTATTTTCCCTTCCATTTCTGTCCTGTGAAACTCCCTTTATCTCAGCACACAAATTTTACTCTTTTCCTCTTTTCTCCCCCTACCATACTCAGGGAGGAGGGGTGTGAGCAAAGGTCTGTGTGGTGTTTAGCTGCCTACCAGATTGATTAAACCATGGCATTATGTTAGCACGTTGTAAAAGGTTGCAGATTTTATGTTTTTTTGGGTTTTTTTTGTTTTTTTTCAGGCTTGCTAATACCTGGGTAATAAGTAAATCTCTGCATTCCTATTTGGTGAATTTATCTTATTTAACAACCCCGTATGAATCTCACAAATCTCAGGTTTTTCCAGGTAACAGAAACAGCTTTTAACGGTAAAATCATCTGTGAAGAATGGTTCTACACAAGGCTTTTGCGCTGGGCATTTCTGTGGTCTGTTTTTAATGTGCTGTTTCTCAGCATACATGTGGCTGTTTTTTCCTGTTGTATTTGTTTCTCTTGTCTAGCTCCTTGACCGTGTGATTAGTTTTATGTAATGAGCCTGATTTTACAATTTTAATGATGAACCATTTTTTCAGAAGTTGCAGTTGATGCTGGTTTCAACCTTTGTTTTCTTGGACCACTTTCTATATTCATTTTAATAACTGTTTTGAGTCTGATTCAAGGTCCTCATGCACTATTAATATACTATGCCAATGCATTTTCATGCAGTAATTAAGTTTCTAAGCAGCTTTGTATACACTGGATTGATTATTGAATGTCCTAATGGAGGAGCTGGACAAAAAAGTCAAAAAGAAAGAGCAAGTAAATGAGTATTTTATTTAATTAACTGAAATGTAGAGCTTCATGTATTTCTTAAGTATGTGAGTGATGTTTGTTCTCTCAGATATTTCCTCCTGAATTTAATGTGTGCACACATACTGAAATAATTTTGAATCTTAATTTAAAAGATACAATCTAAGACATGAGAAGGAACACTGAAAAGAATGCACACCAGTGGTAGATGTGGTTAGCTGAGATCGATTGAAAAACAATGGGAAGTTGAGGAGGCATCAAGAGCAAAGATGTGGTTATCACCTGAGCTGTATTTTACTATTCCAACTGCAGCAAGCAAAGATGTGCTCCTCTGTCCTCCTTTTCAAATACGCGAAAGCTGAGGTGAAAACTTAAGTTGATTTTAGGAATGAAGGTGTCTCGTAAATCAGTGCTTTTGTTGGACTAATTTGGTTTTTCCTCTTCATTAGCATGGATCCCATGGAACATGCGCAGAATATGAAGCAAGCTGGGAACCAGGAATTTAAAAATGGAAATTACTCTTTGGCCATCATGAAGTACGATCAAGCTCTACAGACACTTCATTTTTTAATGCAATGGGTCCCGTAAGTATTCTTGAATTATGAGATATAAACCATAAGACAAGCCTGAAATATGTACAGTTGTACAATTAGTTCAAAACTCTATTTCTTGGCCTGACACCTGATTTTCTTGAATCTTTTGTCACACTCTTTAGTTTACCAGTTTTATAGTTAAAGAGGAATTACTGTTCCTTACATGTATGTGGGAGATTAGTTAGTGACTTCATTCTGAATACTTTTACATAAACATCAATTATATATTTGTGTAATCAGAGCTCTAATTAATTTCCATAAACTGCTTCGGTTTCTGTTAAATTATTTCTTTTTCTTAGGTGACATGTTGTGGATTAATGTTGCTGTGATTTTTGCCATGTCCTGGTCATGTTTATGGCCTCTTGTTACATGGGTCATCTGATTAGCTGTAAAATGATTCATGCAAGTTACTTTGTTCTTGTTATTTGGTCTTTCTTAGTATTCTGAGACATCTTAAAAGGTAATTTTTCAGAAAAAGATTTCTTTCCAGATGTTGAATGCTTTTCATCAGTTAACATCAGTTGCTAATGTTATTAATGATTAAATAGTTGAGTATTATGTTAACTATTAAATATTCACTACTACCGAATATACTTTAGTATATCCTGTTCTCTGAAAATACATTTCTTTATTTCTTAACTGATACAAATACAGATTCTTCTGTTAACTTAATCAATTAGTGATACAGAAAAATGCATTGAGGGTTTTTTTCTTGTGGCCAAAATGTGTTTAGCATTCTTTCCATCTCACAGCTTTCATTCATATGTCTGTTTTCTCCCATTCTTAGCTGCTGGGTTTCACTGAGCCTTATGTAGGTGTGTTGAGATGGTCTGAACTCTTTCTAACTCCTTATATTGTGTTACTGTGGTAGGTTGGCTTTCTGCTTCAGAAGAGGCCAGGTTATCACTAAGGTATCATTTAGGATGTCTCTAAGAGATTTTATAGCTGATGTTCAAATGATCTTTATTTTCTACAGCTGCATTTTTTACCTCTAATTCTGTTAGGTGGGTGATACGTATATTTTTTTCATTTTTTCATATGGCTGCCTATAACGTGTGATCCTTTTTCAAACAAATGAACAGTCATGTTAAAATTATATTTGTAGGTGTTCCCGGGACATAGCTGTGTTGATGTGCAACAAATCAACTGCCTTGTACTATCTGGGTAAATGGAATGAAGCAGCATTTTTAGCCTGCCAGAGCTTACAGTGGGATCCAGACTATGTGAAGGTATTCAGATGTTTGTTTGTTTGGGGGTTTTTTTGTTTGTTTGGTTTTTTTTTTTTTCAATCAAGTGTCATTATCTTCTTTTTATTGTCCTTTGATAGGAAAATATAGCATAAAATTCCAGGATTGCTGTTTGATTCCATACATACATTTGCTGACATAATAGTACTTTTAATAAGATGAAGCAGATCTCTTTTGCACCAGGAGTTGCTGGTTCTCCCAGTAACTGAAGCACCAATGCTTCTCAGGAAATACAACTGTTTTGTTTGTATCCCAAACAAAGTGATAGGGAGTGATAAAAAGACAGAAATCTTACATGGTGTTGTGATGTTTGAAACCTGGGGATGACACAGGCCCTGGCACGCTGTGCAGGTGCTGTCTGTGGTGAGGTTTGCAGCTCTGTGTTCCCCTGTAGTCTGACACAGCCTGGTCACAGTACAGGTGCATCAGGCACTGACAGCACTCAGCTCTGGGATGGGGACTTGCCTTGGAAGGCTCTCTTGGGTGGAGTGTTCTAATATTCTTTATATGTTAACAAGTCTACAGTTCCTGGGAACAGTACGTGGTGATCAAGGTCGTGTTGTATTTCCAGTGGACAGAACAATACACTGCACTTAGCTTGTGATTAAGAACATGCTGATTAGGTACACATTGACTCAAATAGCCATCTGTTAGGAGTAAGTAGCAGTTGTGCAGTATTTATGATATGGAGGCATACTCTTGTACTGGTCTAACCACGGCAGACTCCCAGAGACTTTAGTAGAGGGTGTTTGATTTAGATACGGTAAAATTGCACAAATACCCATTTAACTGCTGCCAGTTATCTAATTTGAACAAATTGACTCCACTGTGACTCTGAGCTGGTACAGGCTAATTCAGTGGTGAATATAAACATCTTCAGGTGCCATTGACTAAGAAATACATGCATTGTAGCAAATACTGCAAAATGTAGTGAAGTGGAGACATAAATATACATTCTAGACCTTGTGACAAAAAAAGGTCTTGTCTGGAGCAGGTTAAAATATAGTTGCTAGAAGTGTATCTTTCATCTTGTGTTTATTTTCTGAGTTTTGTTTTTCAAGATTTATTGCTCTTAGTATCTGTAGTGGCATCAGTACCATATGGTGAACTTCAAGCTATTAGAATAGAATAGTTTATTGCACTTTTTCTTTGGACCTGTGTATAAGAAGCTGCAGAAATAGTACTGATGTAATTTTTATAACACAATTAGAGAATTCAGAAAAAAATTGCAACATTTTGTTTTGTAATAAGGATCTCTGAATGTTTTCCCAACAATTGTCTTTTTGTTCTCCTGTGTTTTCAGGCTTATTACAGAGCTGGCCACTCATTCATCATGTTATCAAAGTCTTACGAGGCGGTTTCTATGTTTCATAGAGGTTTGTTTCTCCTGAATTCTTCTGGAGATCGAACTCAGATTGCTGATTTTATAGCAGGAATCTTCATAAGTGTCAATGGTAAGTTCAAATTAAGAGCTTAATTTTTCTAAGAGCCTTTCAGAAGTGATGGCAACACAAGCCCTTGGTAGGGTGTCCTTCATGAGACCATTCCTCTGTTCTTTCAGTGCCTCAGGTCTGTTTGAGGATTATGAATATGTTGAGGATGTGGTGAACTTGGTCCAGTTTGTATACAGCAGATGCCAACAATCACAAAACTCTGTGCAGGGGGAAGTGTTCTCTCACAGATGTTGCCTAAAATTGGCTCTTAAAAGAAACCTCTCAGACTTAGTTGGTGATTTTTAGAAGCCAGGAATTCTTTATTACAACATGCTGCATGATCACAGCACACCAAGTGCCCTGGGAATCAGTTTGCCAAAGTGCACACAGAGGTGTCTTTGCTCCAGCTTATTTATCAGCATTATGTGATTATTCATTTTTTGTTCCCTGCATTCCTGTTACATATTCATGACTTATTCCAACACTTTTCACCATTTATACATATCTCTGTAAGGTCTCTGAGGGTCTCTAGTGGTTGTCTGTGTCTTGTGGCCACAGAGTTCTTAGTGACTGCCTTATGACCTTCTTTAAGACAATACCCCTGGTTATGCATCAACTCAGTGTTGCCTGTTCAGGTGCTTTAGTTCCCTTCTTCATTGTTTCCTCACCTTGCTTGATTGGTGCTCTTAAATCACTTGGCTCAGCTATATATAGTTTTTATGGTACATTCCACTGCAAGAACTATTAATTCTTACTGCATCACAAAACTCAAATATCACAGGAACATGTCAATTACGGAATAGTTAAAAAATGTCAAAATTCACAGTCAGGGAGACAAGACTGGAGATTTGGAGCTCCAGACCCCTGATGCTCTAGTGGTTTTTGTCCAGACCACTCTGCTATTCTTTTAGGTGTATTTGAAAATAATAAGATCCATAGTTTAAACTTGAGTTTACAGCGCACTGCTTTCCAGTGTGGGAATTTCCCTCAGCTAGTAGTGGACAGCAATGAAAAGAGGGAATGTGGCCTTCCTGTGGCATTGTGTGGGTTTTTTTGAGCTGTACCCACTCTGTCTCCCTGCCCTCTCCTCACTATCTCCTCCTCTGCTTGCTTTTTTGTCTAACAGGCTTTGTCTAATGAGCCTGCAAGCATGCCAGGAGATCTTGGTTGTGCCCCTACCCTTTCCTTGAGCCTGTAGCCCTGTGTAAAGGTCCTTGATTAGTTTTAGCAGCATCAGTAGCTCATTGACCCACAAGTGGAAGAGCTGCCATGAAGTTCACAATGTCTTGGGGCTTCAAGGTGTTTCTTGATGGCAGGGATTAATTTTTTCCCCTTGTTTAATTAAGTCTGACCACTTAAAACAGGATGTTATATCACTTGGGTTACCAAGGTAATTGAATCCCCCATTTGGCATTCCCTTGGGTATTAATCAGTGCTAAAATTCTCACTGTGCAATGAGGCAATTTAGTTGGCGACTCCAACTTTTGAAGTGCTCTGTATACCACATAGTTTTCTCAACTGCTTATTCTTGCAGATGAACGAATCTTTCCACGAACTTTTCACCCTGCATATGATTATATTTTCAGTGCAAGGTTCGATGCACTGATTTGGCAAGCGGTGATAGAAAGGCTGGCCCAGAAGGGGAAGTGGCGGGTAAGTGTCACTGTGTTACCTCCTGCTGCATGGAGGGTGCTCCTGTCTTGCGTCTTCAGCATAAGCTTGTGTTACCTTTAAAAGCCAAGACCATAAATATATGTTGCTGCCTGGTTCAAGTGTCTTGGTTTTTAAGACTTGAAAAATGCTTTTAATGATAAATAATTTCTGAAATCCGTTTCTGGAAGGGATAGAATTAGCTTGAAATCCTACTTGTCTCTTGCTGTTGCATCTCTTACGCTTACAGTGCCATCTACAGTCATTCTTCTTTAAAGATACTGTTGGGGGAAAAGTACAGTTTTATTTGTGGTCCCCTTTACTTTTCCTTCTGTATGACAAGCTGGGCTTTGGAAACTGTCTGTGACAGACCCACAAATAAAGGAGCATCTCTGTGGAAATACATGGTTGTTAAACAAAAGCAGATAATTTAGAAAAATCAGAAGGTAAATCCCCTGGAATTGTTTTAATCCTCTTTTCTCTAGGGACTGGAAAAAGTTGATCATTGCTCAGTTCCACCTGTACTGGATGCTGGTGGTGAGGTGCTGGCAGCAGGGGCTGCAGGGCCCCTTTGAGGAGTGGCCAGGGCTGTCCCACTTCCAGCTGCCCCAATGGCCCCGTTCCAGGGCATGGCTGAGCCCTGCAGCCAAGCTGGTGGTGCCTTGGGGAAGGTGTTCCAAAAAGGGCGAATACCTGCCTGAAAGAGTGAGAGAAACAGCCCTGTGAGCACCAGGGGTGGAGAAGGAGAGGGAGGAGGTGCTCCTTGCCGTCTGCAAGCTTCCTGAGCGACTGCACTCACCGTGCAATCCCACTGGTGATGCCATGGATGAAGATACTGAGTAGTTCTGGCCCCAGTGCAGACCCTTGAGGGGTACCACTCATTCCTGGTTCCCACTTGGCTGCTAAGCCATTGACTGTAGCTCTTTGGGTGTAGCCATCCAGCCAGTTCCTTATCCATACAACAGTCCATCCATTAAACCTGTATCTCTTCAATTTAGAGCTGAGACTCCTGTGGGGGACTGAACAAAAGGTCTTACAGAAGTGCATGTAGATGCATCCCTATTCCTTCCCTTGTCCTCTGGAGAAGCTGGGTGGGTTTTCAAGGAGCAAGGTAAAGGTTTTAGAGAAATTGAGTAAAGGGAAGAATATGGAAGAAGATACCGTATTCATTTCTTGATCTATGCTCAGGATGTTGGTGTAGCTGGAAAGTCTTGTCCCTGTGAATGTAAAGGTCCATCCCTAAAATAAAAGGTCACTTTCAAGGTGTATTGGAGGATCTTTTGGGGCTTAGCCTTTCTACATGGTTTTTATTTGTAACGAAACTTTTTTTCAATCAGAGCATCCCACGCTCCACTCTATGTTGCATTAATTCATTTAGAAATTAGGGAGATTCTGTAATCTGTTATGATCTTACAAAAAGATCTGAAATGTTGTTAGCTCACATTTGCTTTCCTGCAGAATTTCATGAGGCAGTGAAAACCAAAGTTTCTAAGTTCACTTAGAAGTTCACTAATGTGGGATTTTTTTTCAGTCTTGCCTGTTGTTGCTGTCTGAGAAGAAAGTGTTGCCTAGTAACCTCAGAGTCAACCAGGTATCTCTGAAGAATCTCTTTGAGGTAGTGTTCTTTCTTTTTTTCTTCTGTCCATATAATTTCTTTCTGTTCACTTTAGTGAGAGACTTTCCATCTTGTGTGCAAGTAAAATAAAGTGAAAAATAATATATGGACTTAATTTTATGCTAAATCATCGATTTTATTCCTTTTCCTTTAAAATATTTACAGGTCCCTAATTTGCTTAATTTCTGTATGTAATTTAGTATTTCCTTTAATTTGTTCAAAAGAAGACTTTTTCTCTAGTACAGCAAGCTATCTATGTCACATTTGTAAACCTGACAATTTAATTCTGAAAGATGTTTAATATCATTTAAGTTGGGTGTGCTTTCCAAAGAGAAAACCTTAGGATATACATGGAATAGGGTATTTTTGTACTGTGCTAGCCTGTCTCTGGACTGTTCCATGGTGGTGTATGGTCATATTGTTGAGAGCTGGGTGCAGTATTGGAATTTTCCTTTGCCTCAACACACAAAATTTTTGGTTGGATGCTTTATACCTAGGGAGCAGCTGCTAAACTTTCTCCTTTAAAGGCTTTGACACTTCTCAAATTATTTTGAGGATTTTGGCAAGGTGGGAGCATGTAGTCATAGATCAAGTAGTCACAATTCCTAATGCCTTTCACAAAGATGGTGGCATCTGTGGATAGCAGAATTTGATCTTGCTCTGCTGAAACTTGCTCTTTTCTTTATCTTGTGATTCCTCATGTTCTGCAGCATGTGGAAACCGCCGAGCTTTCTGGGCTGGCAAAATAAAATCTTACAGCTGTCGTGAACTGCCATGCTCACACACACTTGCTGCTGGATGGCTGTGCCTCCCTGGTGTCTGTGCCCACTGGTACACCCCAGGGGCTCTGCCTTGGGAGCCAGGGTGTAGCCAGAGGCTGACTGTGAGCCAGGAGCTACTGGGAGTTCACCAGCTCTGCAACTCAGGAGCAGCCAGTGTCCACAGCAGTGACATATTGACTTTCTAAAGGCATCTTGCAATGTTTGTGTCTCTTACCACACAATGGTAGGACGCACCAGTCTGTTTCAGTTGCAGTTGAGCAAAGCATTTCTTATGGACTGTTGAAAAATTCTTCTCTGTACGGATTTTTGGGGTTTGTTCTTTCATTTCTACGTGTGTATGTTAATTAAGTATAGCTCTGCTATAGGTAACCTACTTTTAAAAGATATAGTTGCACATTTATTGAGACATTCCATTAGGGTTTATCAGGGAATCATAGAATGATTTGGGTCAGAATGGACATTAAAGATCATCTCGTTCCAACCCCCTGCCATTGTCAGGGTGGCCTTCCACTAGACCACTTTGCTCAAAGCCTGGTCCAGTCTGGCTTTGAACTCTGCCAGGGATGGGACATCCACAGATTCTCTAGGCAACCTGTACCAGTGCCTCATCACCCTCACAGTAAGGAATTTCTAGATTTCTTTCAGTGTTGTGATTTTCCTGACACAAACCTTACAAGATGTTAGCTGTGGGCTGCATACTACCTTTGCTTGGTATTTACTGAATGGCAAATTAAGGTTTAAGGCATATTGATGGAGTATGCCAGAATTTGCCATTTGGCTGTTACAGTGCATGTGGTACTTTTGTTATAATAATTTCTAATTGGGACTTTTTCCATAAATACTTTTCAGTTGGATGCCTCATAGAGTGAGCAGAAGTAATTCTGAACAAGAAGGGTAATGCAAAGGATGTAAGTCAATATCTCTTCATTGGCTTGTTTGTAGCCAGTGACTTTTTGCACAGACACAGTTTTAGTGTCTTAGTAAGAGGCTTATAAGCCTTAGCTGTTAATAAGACAACCTGACTGCATCAAAAACAAAAAGGAGAGTTTATTCCTCTTTGTGTGAAGTTACAGTTCTATTCAGGAATGGCAGAAAAGACTTTCTCCTTCTCTTTTTCCATAGTGTTTACATTCTTATATCTTTATGTTCCACTGTGCAGGGATTTCAAAAGTACAAGAAAGGACTATATTCACACACAGTTATACATACTAAAACTAATACACTCTGTCAAAACTATCTTAACAACACAACGTTATAACTAAATATCAACTAAAATATATTTTATACAGTGGTGAATTCACACAGTTCTTATCTACCTTATTTTTAACTTTATTAATAGAGCTCTTCCCATGTATCATTCCCCAGAATATCAGCAGCTTCTCCTCTCAGTTCACTGTTGGCTAAGGTCATTTTGCAGATTCCATCGTTATCACTGAGGCCTCTGTCTTGGAAACTGCTCCTGACTCATTAGTCTGAAAACCTGCAAAATGTATGTTCCAACATTTGTTTTTAGTGATAGCAGAAGAATTAATGGGTGGATACATGTGTTGGTTAGGTATCATTAGGCAGAGTTGTGTACTGTTAGTGCCAGCAGAGTAACTCCTCACTGACAATAAAGCATGCAAACACAATACAGGACCTACGTACAAAACATCTTCCTTCCTAGGCAAGGAAAGCAAAATGCCTTCTTGAGAGAGGAGGAGAAACAGGAGTAGCCTTTACAAAATAGTATGTTCTTTGTTGTTGAATTGTCTCCACTAATCTTACCTATTCTAGTGGGTTTGTTGTACACATGGAAGTCTGAAAGAATCAAGATGGAAAATCCCTAAGCAGTGCTTCTCTTCTGGAAAAATTAGAAAATGTGGCTTTCTGACAATTCAAACTTCCCCTGCTGCCACTGCATTCTCCCTGTAATTTGTTGTATTTTGATTTTGTAACTGTGCACAGACAGTAATTCTTGCCAGTCAAAATTTGGCATGAGGTATTAGAAATAAGGATATATTTGTGGATGTTGGAAGCATGTGTGAAGGCTGCTATTTGAAAAGATGACTGGCACAAATGCAGAAGTTATGTCTGAACACTGTTTCCGACCACCTCTTCATGTCCTGATCCTTCTGGCATATTGTCTTGATTTCCATCTGAGCTTCCTCTGCACACCTCCAGAGTACTCTGGTATAGGTTTGGCTTGGCTCCCCCCCTCCTGAAAAGGGAAAAAAGGTAGCCAAATAAAATTATAGCAAAGAAAAAAAAACGTATGTAGATTACATTTATATACAATTAAACACAAGAATCCCAAACAATCCCAAAAGGGCGGAAGGACAAAGGGGTAAAACCAATCGAAACTCAGGAATTAGCTCAATATAAATAACCAACACGATAAAATCTCACCAACTTCCCTTAGGAAAAAGATTCTTCTCTGACACAGGCCCAGACAACAGCTCTCAGATAGCCCTCAACTTACATGGGCCAAAACACTGAGGTTAGCTGTGTCTGAGTTAACCTGAAAGGAAAAAGAAGCAAGAAGAAAAGAACCTCCCTCTCTGCCCTTTATACACCTGATTACATAAGGGAATGGGATGGAATACTTCCTTAGTTTTTGACCCCAGTTGCTAGGGAAGGCCTACAAAAAAAACCCCACTACAGCCCTATATTGCTGTACCCCTGGTAGACTGTGCTTCTTGTTCATTATGTCCTTGCTAGAACACCTGTTTTAGGTTCAGCTGTCTTGTGCTCAGGCTGTGTGCTTTCACAGAATCCCAGAATCAACAAGGTTGGAAGAAACCTCCATGATCCACCAGCACCACCATAATCGCCCCTAAGCCATTTCCCGAGTGCCACATCCAGGCACCTCTTGAACACTTCAGAGATGGTGACTCTACCACCTCCCTGGGCAACTTATTCCACTGCCTGACCACTCTTTCAGTGAATTTTTTTTCCCAATATCTAGTCTAACCCTCCCCTGATGCAACTCAAGATCATTTTCTCTCCTTTCACCTGGGACATGGCAGAAGAGACCAAACCCCACCTCACTACAACCTCCTTTCAGGTAGTTTTAGAGAGCAATGAGGTCCCTCCTGAGCCTCCCTTTCTCCAGGCTAAACACCCCCAGCTCAGCTGCTTCTCAGCACACTTGAGCTCAGAACACAACTGAGCACAGGCTTCATGGTGCAGCCTCACTAGTGCCAAGTACAGGGGGGCAATCCCGTCCCTAGTCTTGCTGGCCACACTATTCCTGACATCAGCTGAGAGCACATCAACATCTGGAGCAAGTCCAGAGGAGAGTACCAAGATGATTAGAGGGATGGAGCACCTCTCCTGTGAGGAAAGGCTGAGAGAATTGGGATTGTCAACCTGGCTGACCTAATTGCATCCTTCCAATACCTGAAGGGAGCCTACAAGAGAGGTGGAGAGCTTTCACTAGTGCATGTAGTGACAGGACAAGAGAGAATGGCTTTAAACTGAAGAACAATAGGTTTAGGTTAGATATCAGGAAGAAATTCTTTACTCAGAGGGTGGTCAAACACTGGAACAGGTTGCCAGGAGAAGTTGTGGATGTCCCAGCCCGCATAGCATTCAAAGCAAGGTTGAATAAAGCTCTGAACAACCTGGTCTACTGGAAGGTGTCCCTACCTTTGGTAGGGGGTTGGAACTAGATGATCTCTATTGTCCCTTCTAACCCAAGCCATTCTATGAAAGTCTCTGAATTAAACACTTTCATTTTACAGTGGATGTAGATTGTTATTATTCCACTGATTCTTGTAATAAAAACATGGAAATAGAATTGAAAAAGAAATGCCTTTTGTGTATGCAGAAATAACATGTAATTGTTCTCTTTGTTGCCAGACTTCTGAGTTGTATGGTCATGGCGAGACGGTGCAAGAAGTAGCAGAGTTAGTCAAATGGCTTATTTCCATTGGGGCAAAAGCTGAATCCATTGGAGTGTATCCACTGCATGCCGTTATCAGACTGTGTATCAAAGCAAGTGAGTGACATATGCAGCTAAAATAAAATAATGGTGGCTTTCATCAGAGAACTGACACCTGGAACTTTTTTAAATTAAAAAAAATCCCAACAACTCCAGTTAGGACTATTAGGTATAACCTTGCATATGCCAATAAAGCACTATTTTAGAAATGCTGTAAACGCATGACAGTGGTGGAAACTTAATATGGTTTTTCTGTTCTGTAGTTTGAAGAAAGTGTGATTGATATGGGTCTTTTGTATCCCAAATACATCAGCTTTGACAAAAGTGCAGTATTTCTACCTGCCATCTCAGTGTGGAGCACCAGTTTCTACATGTGTGAAGGGGTCACTAGTCAGCCTTAGATTTGCATTTTACCACTCTGTAGGAGAAAAAACCCAATGGATCCATTTCTGTAAGTGTGTCTTTTTTATCATTTCAGCAAAGAACCATCTCTTTAGGTGGTTACTGACCCAGAGGCCAGACTTGAAGGACAGGATCAACCAGCAAGACCGAGATGGAAGCACCCTCCTGCATATTGTGGCCTCTTCCAGTGAATATTCCCAGAAGCGCAGTAAATACAATTTAATTTCTTTTGTGTGTGTGTGTGTTGTTTTGCTTTCATATGGAACAATCAATAAAGGAAGGAAGTTTCATACCTTGGAGCTTATTGTTTCATCCTAAGGAAGAAAATGAGAAAGTATCTGAATGTAGAGTTTTTATTGGCAACTAATTAAACATTTCAACAGTTCCTTTTCAAAATTGTGTGCCTGATGTCTGACCATTTGATTTTCTCTTTGGTTTGACTGGTTAGGATTTTCTTACAAGTCTGCAGTTTTTAGAACCACAGAAGTTACTTTTTAAAGTTTGATGGGCCCTTAAAATCATATTCGACCACCTGGAGACTTCGCTTGTTCTTTTAAATAGGTGAAAATTTAAGACCTAAGTAGCAGCCTACCTTGTCAGAGGAGGAGAATGGGATTCTTTCACATTTTCAGTAGGATTTCTTATTATGTTAACCTGGCCTTTTTTCTTGTATTTTTTACTCTGCTCACTAGGTGGCAACAGGAAACAAAACCATCAATGCCAAGATAACACCATACTTTTGGGTCACTGCATGCAGTGACATTGTGGTGCTTCTGGCTTTAATAGCATGAGTGAAATGTGCACAACCTTTATTAAATCATTTCATTTCTTGGAAAGGTGTAACACATCTTCTGCAGCAGTTCCACCTGCTACTAAATGACTTACACATTTCTAGAAGACACTGTATGTGTGTATATATTTATTTCCCCCTGAAGTTTATTTAATAATATTCATATATTATTATATAGAGATTGTCTATTTTAATATCCATTTGTTTAAGTTCGTTTCTTTATAGCTGTATATTATTGATATTATATATGATAGGATCATTAAGGTTGTGGTGGTGTGCCAAGGGTGATGGTCTAACACTCATTTGCTCTCTACCACTCTGTTTTCTCCTGCTTGACTTGGTGCTTGGGGCTCCTGTGCTGAGGGCATGGAGTGTAGCAGGGGTGCTCTTTGAGGCAAGAGGAGTGCAGGCAGCTGCTTTCAGGGCTGGAGAGTTTCCCCTGGGAGTGCAGTGTGACACAAACACTAAGAAGGGAACTTGTGATCTCCCAGAATATTAGATACAGCGTCAAGGCTTTAAGTCACCGTCATGTTTATTGTTCTTATGTATAATCTGTAATACCTGTGGTGAAATCCTACAGAGTTTAGTAGTTTCTCTTGAAATCAATGGAACCTGCTGTTAGTCAAACTAGGCATCTTGGTTATAAGTTTCATTTCCAATAAAATCATGGGTTTTGTTGCACAGGAAAGAAACTCAGTGCCTATTTGTGTATATTTATGCCTGAATATGTGAAATATTCTGGTTTATTGAGTCATATTCCAAACTTTTTGAAAAAATACCTCATTCTTATGACACTGGAAAAGTTTAAATTTTTTAATTTAAATTTAAGCTAGAAATTGTGCCAGGAAATTAAATAGGAAAACAGAAAAACCACCGAACAATATGAAATATTCTTCCTCTAATTTTTATTCATGTATTGTTTTAGGCCAAACAGAAGATGTGATCATGCTCCTGAATTTTGGGGTTGATCCCACTGTTCCAGATGCACGGTCAAGATATGTTATAGATATCTTGAAAAAGAACAAAAACTTTGATGCTGTAAAAGAAGTCAGCAAGCACATTGAGAAACACACTTCCTCTCAGAAACAGACAGGTACTACAGGCACTGTGTGCTTTTTCTGTTTTAAAATTATATCCTGTAGGTTCAAAATTGTTCTATTTTGAATGGAAAATTGTGGGTGGGTTTTATGAAACTTTTCTTTTGAGCTGTCACTGTTATCTCCTGCCACTCAGTACCGAACAGTTTATCCTTGCCTGATGGTGACTGCTGTCCAGCTGTTCAGGTCAAACCTGCCATAAAGCAAAGTTTTTAGTCTCCATCTCAGTTTTCACATGTGTATTGCATATAAGTTTCTTGGAAAGCACTGGGTTTCATTGTGCTTGCATCTTAGGGCTCCTTGGAAACAAATTACCGCAGTTTCTTTTCCTTTCCTGCGGATATCTCTGCTCTGGAGAAGGTTTTAGCACAGTGGTTCTCAGTCAGGAGGGTAGAACCAATACCCTGTGATGGTAATCGCCTCGGTTGGTGTTTCAGGTAGCTCAGCCTGTCTTTTGTGGCCAGTTTTTATTTATTGTAATGCACAGCCCACAAGAGTGTTCTAGACTTAGTGCCAGACAGAGGCTGGAGAGCAAGCACCAGCTTTGAGGTAACAGTTTGAGCTTAGTCCTTTTTGCTAAAATGGTGACCAGCCATGTCTGTCTCTATCCTGTGGGGTAAAGCTGCTGTTTTGTTTGGCCTTTATGTACCTGAATTACTCAAAGCTTTTAGGAAATTCAGGCCAAATCTTCCAATGTTTATTTAAGGGCATTTATTGGAACATCATTTAGAATCTACTATTGCCTATTGCATAAGTATCTCTTAAACTTGTAGATATCATTTTGGTGTGGTGGATGTTTTTTTTTTTTTTTTTTTTAATTTTTATTTTAAGAGGACAAATTATTTTATGGCTGTATTTTGTAAATAGCACCAAGGAATCAGGCAAGCTCAGGTCATCTGACTACAACTGTGTGCTGCTAACATTACTGGGTTTAGTCATCTACTCTGAAAAATTCTGAACAATGATGCAATTACAAGGCAGGATTTTCCTGCTTGCATACAGATCAGCTTTGAAACTTAGATTTTTCAGCCTAGTGTATTACAATAAAGAGTGTCATGGTTTTACCTCAGCTGGCAGCTAAGTACCATTCAGCTGCTCGCTCACTTCCTCCTCTCTTCCATGGGGTGTTAAGAGCTGTTCAATATTTGAAAGAAAGTAAATTAGTAGTAGTGGTAGTATTAAAACTGATGAAAAAGAGAGGAATAAAACCCAGTGTGGCACAGTACAATTGTTCACACCCCACTAACCAATACCCAGCCTGTCCCCAAGCAGTGGTGGGCCCCTCAGGGCCAATTCCCCCCATTTTATATACTGGACATGACATTATGTGGTATGGAATATCCCTTTGGCCAGTTTGGGTCAGCTGTCCTGACCATGTTCACTCCCAGCTTCTTGTGCATCTGCTCCCTGGCAGAGCATGGGACACTGAGAAAACCTTGTCTCAGGGAAAGCACTGCTCACAAACAAAAAAAATCAGTGTTTTATCAACATTATCCTCATCCTATATACAAAGCATGGCACTATACCCACTACTAAGAAGAAAAATAACACTATCCCAGGTGAAACCAGAAGAGTGTACTTGATGAAGGTATCAAATATCCTTTGGGATCAGAAATCAATCACAGGACTGGCATTGCAGTAGGAGTTTCAGCCACCTGACTTTAATCTGCCAAAAGACATTTCTTAGAACCCTGATATGTAATGCTTTGCAGTCTTGCCCTGAAAACATACTGGCAAGAAAGTGGATTTTCAATTTCTGTACTGTTTTGCAGGGGGGAATGGAAGTGCCATAGCTGATACAGATTCTCTGCGGAATGTTCTCAAGGAGTTTGTCCAGGTCTACAGGTTTGAAAATGGAGCATGTAATAAAAATGTGTTGAAGGAAGAGGCTGTTAAGCGATTTCTGAAACTGCTGTCTTCTTTGGAAGGTGCAGTGAGTTCCCATTTCACCCTTTCACAAAACTTAATTGCTGTGAAAAATGTGTTTGATGCTAACATATGCATTTTGCCTTTCTACTCTTCTCTATTTCTGAAACTGTTATTACTGGAATTATGTGCTTTTAATTATATTTACCATTGTGTTTTGCACTTAGAACCACTGGCTTATGCACAAAAATTCAGCATAATTTATCAAAATGTTCAGACTTGCTTGGCTGACAGCATAAGGATGAAAAGATGCATTTTGCTGTTCTTTGCTTTGAATTTAATGAGTTAATTGTTCTGAAATTAGTTTACAGTGAGATGGATTTCATCATATGGTGTTGAGTGGGTTATGTTGTCTTGACTGTCTTGCAGAAATCCCTGGAGAAATCCCATGCAGCATCTCCCATGCCTGTGCTAACAGCTTCATAAAACAGTTGCTGGAAAAGCAAATGTGGCATCAAGTTTTGCTGCTGTTAACAGGGAAAGCCAGTGGGGAAAACCCATCCAGTGGAGGCCTCTTCAAAAACTGCAGCCTTTCAGATGTTGACATCAGCAACATTATCCATCAGTGTGATAGATCGGATACACAAGTGCACCTCATCAGATGCTTGCTTGAAAGAGGAGGTGAAAAACTATAATATTAATGTGCTATAACAGATCCAGTTTGTTATTTGACATGTTGAGAGCAACACGGTTTCAGAAGTACCAACACATGTTTTTTTGTGTCTCCTGTGTAAGTGCAGCAGCTGGTTGGAGTGCAGTCTGTTGGCTAATCTGTGTGCCACATGGGTGGAAGATGTTTATCAAATGAAATTGGTCTGTTAGGGTTGGTAAAAGGCCAAAGATTATTGTTGCTCCTCTGCTTGTAGCTTGTAGCTTCTTTGCTTTCCTGGTTTCTGTCATCAGCCACAATATGGTCTTGATAGAAACTTTAAGTCACTGTCTCTGGGCTCAGCCTGCTGTTAGAGGCATGATTTCATTGTTCATTGATTTCAAAGCATGACCAGGTGTCTTTTCATCTAGCTCAGACATCGTCGTTCTTGTTGTTCTGCATAACGTTATTCCTAGGAATACTCTGGCATTTTATATCTTGGTGCTAGCTTTAAGTTCCAGACACACAGTCCTGATGAAGCCTGTGAATGCCCAGAGGTGTTAGGAGGTTTCTTGTTTCAGTCAGTGACTCAGTGACTTGAGGAAGATTTGTTCTGGCCTTTATGTCTTCCTATCAAAACAGAAGAACTGGTTGTTCATTTTAGTGGGAGATAAGCAGAGATTATGAAGATTTTCTTAGTCAAAAAGTGTTTAAAAGAGACATGTAAAAAATTGACAATAACCCTTGTCATCTGCCTGGCAATCAGCATGTGCATGCCTTCATCTGTGTAGAACTTTCTGTAATTATCAGATCTGACGTATCAGAGTTAACCCCTGATATTTTCCTGTCCTTCACACCAGCTCTGCCAGATGGGATTGGAACTAACTCTGAAATACCACTGCGAATATGCCTCAAGAAGAATTACTTCGAACTGGTGTATTTGCTGCTGACCAAAGGTGCAGATCCTCGAAACCTCTCTGTTGCACAAGGAGATACTCCTTTGCATGCTGCGGTTTCCATCTGTTTAAATAATAGAGGTGAGGCTTTTGCTTTTGAAAACATCCCCATTTCTTACCTGTACAGCCACTGCCCCTTCTGCTGCTGTTTACTGATGTTCTAGCAGAGGCAGCAGATACATGTCTGGCTGTCTCAGCCCCCAGAGTTGTCAGACCAGGGGATACAGACCAGGCTTTGTTAAGCTGTTGTGTTCTGCTCTCTGGTTGCAGTGTCTGGAGCTCTGAGGAGAGGTAATGGCAGCTCAGGTGACATGAGGGCATCAAGAAACTGCAGTGTCTCCATCAGTGGCTGTTTTGTGAATATACTCCTGTTTAATCGAGCTGATTTAGAAAGGAAGGCTCCTCTTTGAAACCCTGTACAATGTGGACTAGGTGGGAATGAAGTAAACTCGAAGTATGTAGGAAGAAACAAAGGTAAAGACAGAGCAGTGGCAGCAGACTTTGAAGTAAATCTTGCAGTGACCTCTGAAATCTGTTTCACAGGTTTTTTTTCAGGCATGAATCAAGCAAAGTTTTGTTCAGGGAAGAAGTGAATGGAAGAACTGTTGTAGGGCTTACATAAAAATACAAACAATTAAGATAAGCTGTCAAATTAAGCCCCAAATGCAGATGTACTTTTAAATTAAGAAACAAATACATTTTTTGAGTTGAAGAATTAAAATAATTAGAAGTACTAAATTTATTAATTTTTAAAGCTCAAACATTTAATTGAATGGCTTTAGAGAGATTAAAATCCTACATACTGCCAGTTGTAAATCTTAAATGGAAAGATAAGTCTAAATATGGTAGCTTCTCAGAAGTATTTTTCACTATGTAAAATTTCAAAGATGGATTTTCTCTACAGTTATTTTCATGTGTCATTATTTTACAGCTAAAAAAGAAATATTTCACATAACCTATCTCATTTAAATCACATCTATTATGTGGACGAAATATAGAAAGCTGTGGAATAGATATATATGTACCTATTTTCCTACCCCGGGAGGTAACTAATCTTATTTTGTAGGAAGTTGCTCTAGGGACCTCAAATACCAGGAAGTAATTGGAATTTCCTGCAGGTTATTTTAGTAAAACAAAGTTGTCTGCAGCAGGTGCCATATGAGAGCAAACCAAAGGACCCAGAGCACTGCCTAGAGCTGCTGCTTGTCCAAATGACCAGCCACCAGCATCCTCTGGGTAGCAATCAGGGTCGATGTTGGAAAATGAACTGCTCTGCCTGTACCTGGAGGTTCAAAAAAGGAATTAGCTTGATGAATGCTGCAGCAGCAGTTGCAACACTAGGGATTTCTAAAGCTTTGCTGCCACTATATTGTTTCCCCCAAATCTTAGGAGGGTTCAGCTTTGAGCCATTTTGAATAAGCATGTTTTACAAACATGAATTGTGGATTTTGTTTTTCTTTTGAAAGTGAATTGATTTTAATTTATTAGTTGCAGGGGAAAAAAAGGTATTAAAAATTGTTGGCATACAGTGCAGTCTTGTAAAGCAAGTGATTTATTTTTATATTTGTTTTCCTGCTTTCAGATGGCACTGGTTTAAACATCCTAAACCATCTACTTGATCTCTTTGCTTCAAGACCTTCTGACTTTCCATATCTTAATCCAAACATGCAAGATGAGAACGGAAATACAGTGATGCATATTGTTTTTCAGAGAGGATTTTCAAAGCAGACTAAGAGAATAACGGAGTCATTGGCAAAATTCGACATTAACTTTAATATCAAAAACAAAGCAGGAAAAGATGTGAGGCATAGAATTAAAAAAAGAGACCCACTGCTACTTGCCTGGAATAGTGCTGCACTGGAGAAAAAGAGGCACCGCCAAGACAGAGCAGGGCAGTTGGTTAAAACATCTAAGCCTGTTGCAGCCTCTGAGATGGCACAGTCAAAGAGCACAGGGTGTTCTTCATCTGGGTCCTCACTAAAGACACCATCTGGCAATGCGGTGCATAATGATTTAAAAACTGCATGTTCCATAAAAGCAAAGAAAGGTCAGTTGGGAAAGCAGGAAACAGAAGGGATAAATAGCCCCTTAACATTGCAGGAGAGTCTAGTGCAGGCAATCACAGTTTTAATTCAGCAGCTGAAAGTGAGCGACTCACTGAGAAAGGATCATCCCCTGGTACACAAACCACCTTCAGCCCAGGCTGATTTGGAAGAAAGAAGTTCCTTGCAGCCTTGTGGAAGTGTAACTTATCCTGAAGGAAAACGGGATGACTGGGAGAAAAAGAAGGGAACAGGGGAATTTAATATGAATAATGAAGAGCGGGAAGAACCAGAGGAAGAGAAGGGGAAGAGTCTCACTATTGTGGCACATGAGCAGGAGTTTGATGACATGACCTGGGAAATAGAGTGCACTCCCGAAATGCTGAAGACTTTGAGCAACAAAGCTGTACCTCGTGATCTGAAAACTAAAACTATAAGGACAATTAAGCAGCTTGGCAATGGGGAATGGTCTAGGAGCCTTCAGAAGCCACTGAAACACTTGAAAGCTGATATCCAGCTGTATGAAGCCAAACTGAACAAAGGTGCAAGAATGCTGTGGGAACTTGCAATTGACTTTTCTCCTCGTTGCAGTGAGAGTCCTGAAAAGATCATGGAGACAGAACAGGCAAAAAGTCTTCCAGAAAAATCAGGTAGAGTTTACACAGAAATCATTAGAATTTGGGCCATTGTTCTTGACCACGGCAAGCTGAACCGTGCCTTAGAAAATATATGCATTTCCTACAATCGTGGTTTATCCTGCATCTTGAGGAAGAAGCTGAAGGGTATAAATGAAGGACATCAGAACCACAGTGTGACAGCACAGAAACGTGTTCCACGTTGTTACGTTGAAGACCCTGAGGCAGAAAAATCGAAAGAACACACCATGCCTGAGTATTTCCCTCCAGCCAGTGCGGCAGAACTGGAGTACAATATAATGAAATTCCACAGTTTCAGTACTAACATGGCGCTTAACATTATAAATGATGTACAGACTTCTGTTGAATATCCTTTCCGAGTGGGGGAGTTGGAGTATGCAGTCATTGATCTCAATCCGAAGCCCATGGAACCAATCATTTTAATTGGGCGAAGCGGGACAGGGAAGACGACTTGCTGCTTGTACAGGCTTTGGAAGAAATTCTATTCATACTGGGAAAAATCCACCCTGGCAGATGGCCCTCTGCTGGAGAGGCAGACATGGCAGCAAAGGCAGTGCAGTGAGGCTGAAAAAGCAAGTTTAGGGAAGGAAGAGAGTGAACTGAAACAAGACAGTGATGACTCGAGTGAGGAGCAGGTGAACGACGAGCGAGACCAGGACAGTGAGGATGAAAAGGTTCCTGTGGGCACAGCTGGTCCAGAAATTAATTCATGTGATGACTGTGAAGAAGAGCAAATGCCTCGTGCAGAAGCATCAAACAGGCTGGAGCACCTGCACCAGATCTTTGTAACAAAAAATCCTGTCTTATGCCAAGAAGTTCAGAAGAACTTCATTGAACTTAGCAAGTCTTCCAAGGTAACCAGTCACTTCAAGCCTCTGGAGCCAAATATTCACAAGCTACAAGACATTAAAGATGAAAACTTCCCACTGTTTGTCACCTCCAAGCAGTTGTTGTTGTTACTGGATGCATCCATGCCTGACCCGTTTTTCCCAAGAAATGAAGATGGAAGTCTTAAAAGAATCATTGTTGGTTGGAGTCCCCAGGAAGACTTGGTTATACCAAATTGGCAGGACGAGGATGAAGAAGGTAATCTTGAAGCAGAACAAAGTGGTGATGGAGGAGCTGCAGATGCATCCCCTAGGGAAAATGATCCTTGGACTTTCGTGACTTATGATGTATTTGCAAAGGAAATATGGCCAAAAATGATAAAAGGTAAAAGCTTGTACAATCCAGCATTGGTTTGGAAAGAAATAAAATCTTTTCTGAAAGGCTCTTTTGAGGCACTGAGTTGCTTTGGAGGCAGGCTTACTGAGGAGCAGTACAAAAAGCTGGGACGAAAGAGATCTCCAAACTTCACAGAAGACAGGAGTGAAATCTACCACCTGTTTTGTCTTTATCAGCAGATACTTTCACAGAGAGGTTACTTTGATGAAGAAGATTTGCTGTATAATTTATCTCAAAGGCTTTCAAAGCTCAAGGAGCTGCCGTGGTCCATCCATGAGTTTTATGGTGATGAGATACAGGATTTCACACAAGCTGAGCTAGCGCTGTTAATGAAATGCATCAATGACCCTAATGCCATGTTTCTAACTGGTGACACTGCCCAGAGCATAATGAAAGGAGTTGCTTTTCGGTTTAGTGACCTGAGGTCACTGTTTCATTACGCAAGCAAGAGCTCCATGAACAAGAAGCAGCGTGTTAGGAAACCGAAAAGGATCTATCAGTTGTACCAGAACTACAGGTCCCATTCAGGTAGAGTAACAAAGTTGTTTGTGATCTGATCCTGTGCTCTTCAGATGTCACTGATGATTGACATTTTCTACTGGCCAATTCAAAGCATGTCTATGTGGCCTGTTTGTTTAGCAGATCAGATGGGGAACTTTCTCTGATATGTCAGTTCTGTATTTTGGAAAAGCAAGAATGAATGTTTTTAAAATGATCATTTTTGAACACTCATGCTTGCTGCATGTGTTGGCTGTATTTTCCTGTAGGAAGATTTAACCTGTGTTCATACCTATTTCATACCCATCCCCAAAGCACTAGACTTTGCAGCATTGCTGTGCTTCTGCTTTTTTTAATTATTCCTCATTTATGAACTTCATCTTGCAAGAGTGCTGCCACCATTTGTAGCATGCTTTCTGACGTTTACAGGCCCAAAAATGGCAGTCATAAAATAGGCATTACAGCTTCTTTCTTCTCTGACTAGTGTTTTTGTTGTGATATTTCTTGATTTCAGAATTCTTACAAAATCTTTTAATAGTGTGCTTGTGAGAGAGTTTGAGACAGGCTGAAGTTTAAAATCTGCTCTGCTTTCTGCAGGTATTCTCCGTTTGGCATCTGGAGTGGTCGATTTGCTCCAGCATTATTTTCCAGAATCTTTTGATCGGCTTCCTCAGGACCGTGGTCTCTTTGATGGACCAAAACCTACAGTCTTGGAGTCCTGCAGTGTTAGTGACCTGGCAATTCTGCTGAGGGGCAACAAAAGGAAAACACAACCCATTGAATTTGGAGCCCATCAGGTTTGCTCTTCTTAGGCTTTATGCAGATTCTTCCACCTTTGTTGCTAAATAATAATTCTGCATGGGCTGCCCACAACTTACTTTTTTAAGCCCTCACCTCACTGATAAATTATGCTTTTTAAACTTAGAAACCTTTCTTATGTCGGTTTCTGGTTCTTAACACATCTGGCTCTTTCTGTTCTTTTTTTTTTTCATCAGGTATTGTCTGTCCTGTTCCTTTCTAACTCCAAATTTTCTTACACCAGATCTAAAAACTGTCTGCACATGCCACGCATTTGTCAGTCTCTAATGGCAGTTTTTTGACCTCTTTTGTGGATTGTGCTGAAATGTCTGTGTTAAATGTTGTCTGGTTTTGAGAAGGCTCTTGCATTATCCTGACATGTTTCCCTGCTTTCTCTGTGCAACTGTTCCCTTTTTATTTTTTGCTTCCTAATATGCTTTTTTTAACTCTATTTTGTCACAGGTTGTATTAGTGGCAAATGAAACTGCGAAGGAGAAGATACCTGAAGAACTTAGTCTGGCACTTGTGCTGACAATTTATGAAGCAAAGGGCTTGGAATTTGATGATGTACTCCTTTACAATTTTTTCACAGATTCAGAGGTATTTAATTCTTACCCATTTTCTGCATTTTTTCTAAAGGCAGGTTTACATGTAGTCTTAGAGGCATGGCAGCTGGGAAGGGATTCCCTGTTTTCTCTGAAGATGAGTGGTTTCATCATAGTAGAAAACAGAGGTTTATGAATTGAGAACTTCTTCCCTTAGTGCTGCATTTTCCTTCAGGTTGACTGTCACAGTTTAAGGGAGAGCCTTGGGGTACACACAGCATTGAGCACAGGCACACACATGCACACCCCTGCTGTGTACCAAGACTACTCCTTTAGCTGACCTCCTGTCTCTCCTGGCTGCTAACTCCATCAGGCTCTCACATTCTTTACTGGAGTTCCAAGTCCCAGAAAAGCACTTTTGTGCTTTATATCACCACAAAATTCAAACCCAATTTTTTAGAATCAAATAGTGTGTGTATGTGTTTGGAGAGGTGGGGAGGAGAATGCGCTGCAGTCATCCCTAGCTTAGCTCCAGAAAACTCACTGTGGTCTAGCTCAGAAATTGTTAGGGGACTTGAAGAAGTCTCACAACCTATAGTGCAGATCATTGCCCATAGAATGGCCTCAGATAGAGTTTCTTGAATGGATTTGTTGTGTTTTTTATGTCCTTCTTTTGCCCTCGTTGTGGTTCTCTGAGGAGCTCAAACCCTGTCTCTCCGGGGTTTCTTGTATCTTCAGACCTGTCAGAGGGGCAGTGGGCTGTCAACCACAGAAGCCTGGCTGTTGTGGCTGGAGCATCACAGAGCCCACCTGCCCTGCCCCTAGCCAGGCAGGGCATCAGCATTCCTTACTGAACATGCCTGCAGACACTCCAGAGCGCCCATGACTGAGCTGCTCTGCGATTAAACCTTCCATGTGAACAACTCTGTTGCAGATGCCCTCTGCTTCTAGCCCTCAAAACAGTGGCTCAGATGTGGTTTTCAGCAGATGAAAAGCACAAGAAAACTGAGGGCAGCTTACTGATGGCTCCTCACAGAGGTTAGTGAATGTTATGTGATGAGGCCAGAAGAAAGGAGCTTGAGGTAAATGACCTTTACTCTGGCTTACTGAGTTTTGGGGGCAGTACAGTACTGGCTGTTGTGGTAGATTTCTCAAAGTTGATTTGGTTTCAGTGATGCAAGCTGTACTCAGAAAAACAAGCCATTTATCAGAATTTAGCAGAATCAGTTTAACAGAGCTGAGTTGTGTAGAACATTTTAGCTTAAACTAGTAATGTATGTCAGACCTGGAGAACTGTTTTTGTACAATCCTTGTTCTCATGAGTCATGAGTAATTGAGTTGATTTGAGCAGATAAGGAGGCAAGAAAACAGCTCACCCTGAGGTTTTCTAATTTGACAATGTCGAACCTGTGAACTGTTGTAAACACAGCAATGTGGTAGTGTGCTCTCTCTAAAGTGTTGGGTTTTCTTTTTGTTTATCTTGAAATTGAGGTTTAAGAAGAATCTTGTTTCAGGAATTGAAGCAGATTTGAACAAAGAATCTTGAAAGCAAAAAGCTGAACCCCCAAAACCCAGCAAGCTGCTGACCAAACTGATACCATTAGCTGCTGGTTGTCACGTTGCAGCCTATGACAAGCTTAGAAATGTTTTCATTGATGATTTATTGCAATCTTAGCTTAAAATGCATCGTCATCAAAACACATTTTGGAGGAAAGGTTTTGCATTCTTTTCCCCATAGGAAGAATGCTAACCTGTACTGGGTTGCTCAGAGCTCTGAAGTGTATGGGTTGTAAAAATGTTTCAGACCTTATTACAAGGCTGAATTTTGTCCCAGAAACTTTGTCACTATTAAATCAGATTTCAGTTAAATACCAAAAAGAGGAAAAATGGACATAACTCATAATAGACTTAAGATTTTAAAGTGCGATTTTTTACAGTTTTGAGGTTAAAATTCGAAGTTTTGTTGGGGATCAGGAGCTGGCACTGGTTTTGTAGCATCAGAGTGCACAGCACTCATCTGCTGCCACAGTTAAGCATGTCTGTGCATTCTTATGTGTTCCTGTGTTGGAGCTCAATATTCTCCTACCATGGTTTTTTAGATTTTCCCCATGAGTGTTTCCTTTGCTTATCTCTGAGTGTTGTTCCAAGAGGATGTGCTGGCAGGTGCCATTCCAGCCCTGGCTGAGACCAGCATTAGCAATTACTGTGTTGCCCAGTAAGCTTAATACATTCATTGCATGAATGACCAACCATCTTGCCTGGGAACTCTGAGGGTGAGAATGTATTCCTGCACAGGATATGAGTGCAACCACTTTCTTGGCTCCAATCCCTGTATTCTGGTGATGTGCTTTGCTACATCATGGTTTACCCAAGCACTGTTGATGCTTCCATGCCAAAGCTGATGTCCTAAATTTCCCTCTTGTTCATCCGCTGCCTTTTCCTGCCAAGGTAAATGATCTGCTCCCTGTTCAGAGAAATGCCTTATCAGTGTACCAGAAGAAGAATGGCAATCACTTGCCTATATTTGTCTGGATCCTTCTTGCTCCAGGTGGAGCAGTGTCTCCTTGGTGCTGCAGTGATGAGGAGGTTGGTGAGTTGGCCAGCTGGTCTGCAACTCACTGAGTTTGTCAGTCTTGTCAAAGAGACTTAGTTTCTGTCCATCCTGACCTTCAGGCCTGATCTCTCCAACATGTCTTAGAAGATTTTAGCATGACAATTTGCAGCTTGGGTGTGTTATCCCAGCACAATTTACCTTTCACCTTGCTTGACCTAGCAATCAGCACACCCTACCATGGTGACTTTGCCTATTGAGATATTGGGGTTTGTAGGAAAATCCTTATTTCTAGGACTAAAACTTGACCCTCATCCATGGTGAGGAGGGTACCTGATTTCCTCTATAGATGGGCCATCCGTTGTAGGGGAGTTTATCTGAAAATGTATGGTCCATCCAAGGAGGTTTTCATGTTTAATATCAAATTTTACTTATTTGATATGTTGAATATTGCAAGTGATTTGTATTTATAAGTGATAAAGTAGTATCCTGAAATCTCCAGGCAAGTGTAATGTAACAATGGTATTACACATCAGAATCACAATACAAATGTGATTCCCTTTAGAACTATATATATATATATGTATTCCCACTAGCTTTGCCATCATGATGCTGGCCATCCCTAGTTCCTGGGAGGTAATATGTAGCTTGAAGTCAGCTGCACTCTTCCAGGTTTATTTTGTTTGTTGCCCAGCTTTCACGCACTCTGTTAGGCTGAGGCACGTCTTCACTTCTGTCTGGGCAGCTCAGGAAGATGTTACTGTCTACTCACTGTTTTAAGGGAAGGTGTTTATATGCCTTGATGATCATCTAGTACAGACAAGTATCTCAAAGGTTGTGTTGAGATGAAGTTCAGTTGTTATTATGAAAATTGATGATTATTCTTTACATTCTTCCTTGAGATCATTTTTTCCCCACTCATCTCCTCTGAGCCTTCTTCAGTTGTAGGAACGGATTGGTCACAACCCCCAGTCTTATCTTCTGCATGTGTCGGCAGAAGTGGTTAGTGCATACAAGTAAATCTCATTCTCTTGGTATTTCAGGCCAGCAAAGAATGGAAGATAATTTCTTCATATAGTCCTGATTCGGATGTGCAAGGGGGAAGCAACTTGCTAATTGAAGTGCCATTAGAGGATGCTACTGGTATACAGAAAAGAGCTCCTTTTAATGTAGAAATGTACAAGGTGAGTTTTTTGTAACATTGGGATTAGCAAGGACAAATGAAATTCTTAAATCTTAAAAGTAGGGAGATTTCTTAAATTCTTATAATCCTACATTTTCATAGTTATCCAGATTGCCTGGGCATTTTTGTAGTTGTTTATGATTGTACAATATAATATAATTTTAAAAGATGAGAGTTTTTGGCAAATGCAATTTGATAACAAATTCTAGGTATAGACTTCTAGGCATATTTACAGAATGACTGTGATTAAAGCAAATAGTAAATCAGCTTGTCAATATTTATTGTTACTGTAGGCTGGGTTCTGCTTGATGTCATTACCTTGAAATTAAGGAAACTTCTTAGAATCTAGTCAGTCAGATACTTTCAGGATTCTATGGTGCAGCTGCTAGATTTGTAGCAGTAGTTGCTTGCAAGGTAGCTGGACAATGACTTTGGTAATTGAAAAATTCCATATTTAATATTTAGACTTTCTTACTTAGACACTTTGTTACTCATTCTGATTAATTCTCTGTTTTCTGATAACTGCAGAGATGTTTCATTCTAACAGTTTAGCTCATCTGGTATTTATTTTATTTAGTATTTTTGTTCTACTTCAGATGCTGAATGGAGAGCTCAAGCAATTGTACACTGCCATTACAAGAGCCAGAGTCAATCTTTGGATCTTTGATGAAGACTGTGATAAACGGGCTCCAGCTTTTAAGTATTTCATCAAAAGAAAATTTGTTAAGGTTGTCAAAACAGATGAAAATAAAGGTAAAGTTATCCTAAAACTTTCTTAAAAGACTGTCAAACAGAATAGCCTACTCATGCTTTCTTGCTTTTAGTCTGTGTAATAGAGAAGATTAAATTCCTTGGTCCTTCTAACAGTATGCATTGGTAACTGCCCATGAAAATTTCCACTGATTTCAGTGGGTCTCAATGCTTTTGTCTCGAAAATCAGCTGTGTATGTAAAGGCATAACTTGTTTGCTAATTCATTAGTGGAAGTTTTTTTTCCTGTCACAGGAGAAAAAGCAGAGATCACTTGGACGGATCTGATCTTGTAGTTTATTGAGTTCTAATTGGTAAATACAGATATATAAAATATGCATTAAGTACACATGGGATGGTGGTCAATACTCTTTTTTACTACGCTTAAAGTTAGTATGGGGTACAACAATTATCACATTAGCTCATTATACATATCTGAAGTGTCAGACACATGCACAGACGTCATTTACCAACCCACCTTACCTGGTGTCAGGTAAGGAATCTCTCAGCCTTGACAGGTAACCTTGGGAGGCTTTCCTGCTCAAAGGGAGTGCTGCCACTCAGCAAGCTGCTGTGGAGGCAGAGCTCAATGGACACTGATGCCTGCAGATATTTATAGCTTTATGCTGTTTAATTTTCTGTTGTGGTAATGCAGTTTCAGCCACTTGCCAACCCAGTGTCCAGCTGAACTGTGTTGTTTGTTTTGATGATGTGTTCTCACTGGTAACCTCACACAACACAATTTTCAGTTAGGCTTGACTGCTGAGCCTGGACCAAAGTTCAGGTAGGATGAACAGGAGGAGTGCATCCATCATACCTGCACACTAACAGAGACTGATACAGGAAACCCATCCAAAAGGGATTTATCAAATAAAATAATTTATTTTCTGTCTTGGCAATGGATTTACTCAAAGATTTGTCTAAAAAGCAAGCAAGATTTTTAATGGTCTTTCAAAACCAAACCCAACTTGCTGATTTTCAGTGCTGATTGAGTGAGATAAAACACATTTAGCTCAATTACTCTAACTGATGTGAGCATAAATCATAGAACTTGGAACAGTATGAGATGTTAGTGCTTAGTTTTGGTACATAATAAGTGGTTTCTGTGGCTTATCCATTTTAATATAAAATGATTACCCCTTGTCTTCTAGACTTAGATGACAGCATGTTTGCTAAAACTTCAACTCCAGAAGAGTGGATTGCACAGGGAGACTACTATGCTAAACACCAGTTCTGGGAGGTAGGAACATACGTTTATCTGAAATAAAGATTCTTGTTGATTTGGAAACCTTTTTTTTTTCTTTATATCTATGAAATCATCTATAAACCTTCAGTTGCTCTGTAGCTGTCTGCCTTAGTTTGTGATTTGTAGTTGTGTAGCTTGTCTGCAGGTGACTTGTCAGTGACTACAAGAAATAAGCAAGGAGGGAAAGCCTATTGTTTATAATCTTAAATTCACTGCTCAGAAGTTTGCAGTCCAGTGAGGTTAAAACACTTTAATGCACACAAATGAAACACAGTTGATAAAAACCAGTTATTAGCAACAACTGAAATTGATGGAAATGCGAGAATCTACACAATTGTTCTTGACAATATCATTGCACATACTATAGGAGAAGAAAAGAATTTCTTGGAAGTATATTGATTTGGGCAGTAAAATGATGATTTTATTCCCTTTTTAAAAAATGTGGGGATTTTGCAGTTTTTTGTTTCCTAAATTGGTAGTTAACACAGTCCAGATATGGGATGACATTTAGTGGGGTGGAAGCAAAACACAGCCAAGATGACAACACCAATTAATCCACGGAGAAAAGATGTCTGTAGATCAACTGCCCTTGTCCTTATGGGTGATTTTAACTTCCCAGACATAACTGGGAATGTCACACAGTGGACACAGACAGGTCCAGGAAATTTTTGGAGCATGTTGAAGAAGGTAATTTCTTAATGCGGATATTAAGGGAGCCAGCTAGGAAAGATGCCCTCCTACATTTACTGTTTGTAATCAGAGACGGACTTGTGAGTAAAGTGGTGATTTGTGTCTGTCTTGGTCACAGTGTCCACAAAGCAACTGAGTTTCAAACTGTTAGCTATAGAGGAAAACTGGCCAGCAAACCTTTGACCCTGGATATGGGGAGAGCAGACTTGGGGTTGCAGAAGGAGTAAAGTAAAATAAAAANCTGAGGTCCACCTCCTTGATCTCATCCAGAGGAATTCAGGGAGTATCAACAGATGTTCTTATAGATAAGTTCTCACTCCAAGGTTGCGAACCGCTCTCTTGAAATCTGTAAACACAGGCCTATTTTTCCTGGGAACTGCACAATGAATTGTTCACAGAATATTCACAGAATGTCCAATTTTCTGCATTCTGCAACAAAGGAGCTCATTAGTAAGGTTCACTGGGAATTTGCTTTTAAAGACCCTGGTGTCTGTGAACCCAAGTGCCCTTAGGAGTGCAGGAGCAGGCAATTCCAAAGAGTCGGAAGTCAAGCAAATGGGGCAGTCTGGCTTGGCCAAACAGTAATCTTTTTCTGGAACTTAGAGGGAAAGGGAAAGTGTATGGTCATTGGAAGCAAGGGGAGATGACGTGGGAGGACAACAGAGGTGCTGTTTATAAGGCGAAAATTTGTGTGGCCAAAGCTCCATCAGAGTTCAAGCTGTCCAGCACCTTTTATGATAAGGTCAGCCATCTAGCCAATGAAAAGAAACCAGGAGACGTGGTATATTTTGGCTTTAGCAAAGATTTTAATACTGTCTCTCACAGTATCCTTCTGAACGAAATGTCCACCTCACAGCTAGACAAGTCCATAATACATTGGGTGAGAAACTGGCTGACAAGTCAGACTCAATTTTAACAGGTGGGGTTGTATCAAGCTGGTGACCAGTCACTAGTTGGGTTCCCCAAGGCTCAGTGTAAGGGCCAGAGCTTTTTAATGTTTTTATAAATTATTTAGACATAGGAGCTGAGTGTACATTAAATAAATTTGCCAATGATACTGAACTAGGAGGATAGTAAATTGAGAGGAGCTGTGGATTCCCTCGAGGACGGAAAGGCCCTGCAGAGAGACCTCAATAGGTTAGAGGGCTGGGCAATTACCAAGTGTGTGGAGTTTAACAAGGGCAGGTGGCAGATTCTGCACGTGGGACAGGGCAAACCTGGTGTGTACAGACTAAGGGACAGGAGGCTGGAGGGCAGTGCTGCGGAAACTGGTCAGGGGCAAGTTGAACATGAATCAGCAGAGCCCTGACAGCCAGGAGGGCCAACCCTGTCCTGGGGGGCATCAGGCACAGCATCACCAGCTGGGTGAGGGAGGGGATTGTCCTGCTCTGCTCTGCACTGGGAATATTCTGGGCAGTTTTGGGCACCACAATATGAGATATACATTAAGCTATTAGAGAGTGTCCAAAGGAGGGCAATGAGGACTGTGAAGGGCCTCGAGGGGAAGTGTGTGAGGAGCAGCTGAGGGCACTTGGTGTGTTTAGCTGGAGAAGAGGAGACGGAGGGGAGACCTCATTGTAGGTACAACTTCCTCACGAGGGGAAAGCAGAGGGGCAGGCACTCTGTGTGTCACTGCTGTGACCAGTGGCAGGAGTTGAGGAAATGGTGTGAAGCTGAGCCAGGGGAGGTTTAAGTTGGGTATCAGGAAAAGGTTTTTCACCCAGAAGCTGGTTGGGCACTGGAACAGGCTCCCCAGAGCAGTGGTCACAGCACCAAACCTGCCTGCCTGAGTTCAAGAGGTGTTTGGACAATGCTTTCAGGCACATGGTGTGATTCTTGAGGTATCCTGTGTGGGGCCAGAAGTTGGACTTGATGATCCTGATGGGTCCCTCCCAGCTCAGCATATTCTATGATTCTAGGACGATTTGTGAATGCCCTTGAGGGTAGAGTGTTATGTAGTTTTGTTTTAGATAGTCCTGTGAGGAGCACTAAATTAGACTCTATGATCCTGAGTCTTTTTCAACTTGAGATGGTTCTATGAAATTAAATTAAATTTTGAATGCTTCTTTTGATCATGACAGAAAGAAAGCTGCTGTGTTTTGCTGGTAGCAACATAGAAATTTTGAAAGAAAAATAGATAAGTATAACAAGGCAAAAAATCAAAATAATCAGCTGCCACCATACAGACAGTCTTTATCTCCCCTTGAAAATAAAAGGCAATTCCCTGAATGGACAGAAAACAGTTGAGATAATCCCATACAACTAAAAAAAAGTTATTCTTAAAATCTGAAATGTATTAGCTGTTTATAACCTTGATCTTTGCTTATCATTGCTTTGTTAAGAAGAAATTATATGGTAAATTTGGTAGTTCTAAGAGTGGCTTGCCATGTACAATTTCCAAACAGAAGCAAATGCTAAATTAATGGATGCAGTAAAGAAATGCATGGTGTAGCAGTATAAGCATGGTGATAATGAAGGAAACCTTGCTGGGAGCATGATAACTCCTGATATTTCTGTTTAGCTTATCACAGAAAGGGCCTGGTATGATAAAAGCATGAATAAATGCTCCATGCTTTTTTGATTTCATTTTGCACACATTGGTTTTCCTCATTAATATGTGGTAGATGTCTGGTGACTTACCAGTTAATGGTTCAGGCTCTCATTCCAATTGCATATGCTGTTTGTTCTGTCAGCCTACCAGGAATTCTGTTTTCACCACTTCCATGTAAAACATTGTAATTAATATTCTAATTTTGATAGTCACATGTGGACTGACTCTAAAGCTTTTCTTTTTGTCCTAAAAATATACTGCAATGTTTTACCTTTTCCTTCTTCCAGGCACCCTGCCAGTCTTTCTGCTTTCCATTACCGTGACTGTAAAATTAAGCATTGCTTTTATGTGATAAGCCATGGGCTGGATGCACATCTATGAATGCTGTGTGTGATTTCACCCCAGGTGGCAGCCAAGTGTTACCAAAAGGGTGGAGCAGCTGAGAAGTCAAAACTGGCCCTGGCACACGATGCTGTTCTCAAAGTGCACGCAAAGAAAAGCAGTCCCAGGTAAGTGTCAGTGCAGACAAGTGAGTGTCCCTGTGCAGTGCCACAGTGTGGAGCGGTAGAGTCGCACCCCAGTGGGTAGGGCTGGACTGGAAATATTAAAGAACAATGCAGGGGGGGTGTCTTCACATCTCTGTGAGTGGCAAGAGAGATTTAAGGAATGGGATAGTCTAGCACAACAGGATCTGGGGCACTGCTCCCTTTCGGGAGTAGGGGAAGAGTTGTACTCCATAGGCAGTCCAAATGAAATGTGTTCTTTGGAAAGGCTTTATATTCTTAGATAGAGATAGAAGAATATATGCCATCAGTGGTGCTCAACTTCAGTTGATCCCACTGCATATTCATTTCACAAAGAAGAAAGAATGTTGTTGTACATCGTTGGGGGGAAAAGCTGTGAGCAAAAAGTGAACTTTGGGGTAAAATTAGTGTTAGAGTCAAACTAAACAAGCAGAACTAAATCTGGACCGAAGGATACTTTTAAGGGAACAGATTTTGAAATGAATAATTAGTGTATGCTGTCAATTGAGTAAAAAAGCTCAAGGGTTTGAAAGGGGAGAGAGTTTGCAGTTTCCTGAAGAGGCTGGGAAACTGTTTGGGACTTGTCTCAAAGAAGAAAAGAAAAATGGGTAGAGCTCTAGACCTAAGTGAATTAATTCCTTAGGGAGGCCAGAAGCTAGCAGTGATAGCAGAGTGGATAGTAGCTAAATCAGAGGAAGCTAGCACAGAAGGGAGAAATGTTGTTACTGAAGTTAATCAAGGTTTTACTTCGTTATTACCTGCTTTGTATTAATGGACATGGTTAGAAGTATAAGGATGCTCATAACGTTTAATGATGATAGAGAAATTGTTGATGGGATTGATAAAACTTTTTTTCAGGTCACTGTATGCTGGGATACTTGTCAACTGCATAAAATTTGAGAATAAGGAATTGGGTGTGTTAGGATATGTTCAGGTGACAGAAGGTGTAACAATGGAGTTGTCAAAGTGACTTTTTCTTTTTTAATATATTTATTAATGCCAGTGTAAAAAGCTCAAGTAAGATTCCTGTAGGGTCTGTAATATTAAATGCTCTGTACAGTTGTGATGCAACTAGATTATGTTGCAGTGATGCCAGAAAGGCTGGAATTGTCTAGCTATACTGAACAAAGGCTGAGAACACATTTGATTGTTGCCTTTAATGGCATTGGGGCTAAACAGCAGAAAGGAAGGAACAGGTTAAGCTAGAAAAGGGAAGGGGTGAAAAACTACAGTACTATAGTGAAAAAAACCCTGCAGAAAGTCTTTTTACTGTTAGAGCAATGAGATTCTGGAACGGACTTCTGGACAGAGCTGTGTCAGCTCAAAATACAACTAATGGTAAGGTCATTGGATTATGTATGAAGAGGAACACATGGATGTCAGCGTTGGTTGGATTTAGTAACACATCACATGATCCTAAACTTAATTTGGATGTAAGCGGTAATTTTGTGTCTTACTTTCTACAGGGAAAAAAAGATGGAGTATATGACATTGGCTAAAACTTACTTGGAATGCGGAGAGCCAAAACTGTCACTAAAATGTCTGTTTCAATCAAAGGAGTTCCGACTTTGTGCAGAACTGTGTAAAAAGTTAGGAAAGGTATTAAATCCTTTCAACTATCCTCACCTTCTCACTTTCCTTTTCCTGCAGCTTTTTTTCCTCTTATATTGCTCATAAAGCAAAAGTATTTTTCTGTGTAGTAGCTGAACTAAAAGCTCTTTAAGATGTGCTGTTTGAAAGGAAGGGTTTGTCAGAGAATAGGCAGAAGTGGAATGAAGAGGAGAATGAGGAAGACTAGGTTTATTTTTTTGGCCTTCCTCAAGTGTCGTCATCAGTCTTTTGCAGTCAAAAGTTACTTAATGACTGATCTCATGAAACTTAAGTTGTTACTGCATTCGGTACTCTGATGATACTGAAACTCTACTATTTACAGACATCCAGTTGGAACCTTGAAACTTGCAAGGGTTGAGGGAGTGTGCTAACAATATGTACTATTTTTTATTTGCTGCGTATTTCCACTAAAATAATGTAAATTTGAAATTTAAGGTACAACATTAGGGTTTTCATTCGGCATTTGTATCTGTTTTAATTTAATCCTGTTGATTATGAGAAATTTGTAAGTCAAGGGAAGTGTGTGGTGTCTTCTGACAAGAGACAGAGCTGAGTGGATAAAAAGTAGTTTGAAAATCCAGTATAATACCTTTAAATTTACATTCTAGTTCCTTGGACACAAATATATTGAATTTTTTCAAAAATTCTATTCAGTTTTAACGAAGGTTACTTTGATTTCATTCAGATAATTTAATTACATTGTATTAAAGTGTACTTTTTTATGAGACACATGATGGAGTTATAGATTTGTTCTATTTGTGTAGTTTTGATTGTTTAGGGCACTTCAGTTTCATTAGTGACTTCTGCATTCCAGATGAAGGATGCTGCAGTTTACTATCAGAAGAGCCAGTGCTACAAAGAGGCATCTGAATGTTATGAACAAATTGAGGAGTTTGATCTGGCCATTAAAATGTATTGTCAGGAAGAACGCTATGAAGAAGCAGCAAAGGCAGTTGAAAGGTATGTCTTCCAAGATGATATTTGGATATAATTATCTTTTCCATTTCCAAATTCAACATAATGCAGCTGGCACACCAGAAAATTTTCACAAGGGTTTTTGGCTGATGACTTTGTTTTATATGAAGTTAAATTAACTTTGTCAGGATTATTGCTTGGGTTATGATAGCATGGTGAAACCATTCTGCTGCATTCACAGCTGGAGCAGTGACTAGCTTCATTTTCCTGAAAGTTTTTCCCAGTCTGTAGTATTAGTCATGCAAGTTCTTTCAGCCAATCCTCTGAACGGTGTTCTTAATGTAAATATGACAAAATAATTCTCTAGAAGTATTAAATACTTCTCTTTTAAGACTGAAATAGTGACTTCATTAGCACATTCTTGCATAAACTGTTAATTTGTTGGCCACACTTTTCATTACACCTCAATAGATTAATGATTTTTGAAGAGTATATAAACCAATCAAAACTCTAGCAAGGCCTAAAGTTACACACCTTCACTGCAATCATTTGTGATGTACCTTTAATAATGGTAACTGTTTCCTTGAATGATTAAAGCTTATTTAATAATAGAGATAGTTTGATCAAACAATTCAAGCATTAAAGTCACAAACTAACAAACTTTTAACTCAGCCTTCCCAAATCATTCATGCAAATTTATCAGTATAGGTACAAAAAATCTGTACTCTTGCATTTATCATAAGAAAGGTGAAAATGAAAAGCTAATGATAATTTACTCACACCTCAGGAAAAATTAACTCATTCTCAGCATGCAGGAGAGAACATTTTTGCAACCCTGGCTTAGGGGATACCTTAACAATTTTACATCAGCCAATAATAATTAATAACTGAATATTTTATAGTGCATGACATGAAAAGTACAGCCAGGTACTTTGCTCAGTCACTCAATAAGCAACAAAGTGTATGCAGATACATATGACAGACTTGAAAGAGTTCTCTAAACTGACCAGTTTATGTAAACATTACAGAGTATTACCTATATTGGCCTGTGGAGAATTAATGGAAATTCATATTTATTTCGTTCTGGCTTCTTTATTGAGGCTCACTTTATAAACAGGATTAACACTAATAAAATGTGATTAAAATAATCTGTGCATTGATTTGTCAGTGTGGAGAATGTTTCACTAATGCTGTAATCCTTGTGATCTTGTTTGTAAGTTTTAATGATCTTGCTTCAGACAGCCTTATGTTGTAATTGGTTTCTTTTTGTGCGTATTTTATGATGTGATTGTTTTTCTCATGACAGACATGAAATAACGGGCCTTTTTGAAGGAAGGGTTTCTAGGGGCAGCTATTTGTGTAATGTTTTAGGGTTATTTGAAAATGCAGTGGGGTTTTTTGTCTGGATTAGTCATCTGTGGTAGTAAATTGATGTGTCTGTTATTTCAGATATGAAGAGATGTTGACCACAAAAGGACAAGTGGCTTCCAAACTCTCATGTACAGCAAATCAGTTGTATTTGGAAGCAGCTGCAAAGTACCTGAGTATGAGCAGGACTGAGGAAATGATGCGAGTCCTCTCAAAACTTGATGTAGAGGATCAGCTTGAGTTTCTGAAGTCTCGTGGGTGCTTGCACCAAACAGCAGACTTACTGAAAAGGAAAGGTCGAGAGGAGGAAGCTGCAAAGTTAATGAAACAACATGGGTTTGCTCTGGAAGCAGCCAACCTCACAGCCATAAAAGAGTTTCGTGCATCGTGTTTGCTTGCTGCAGCACGTGCCACTGTGACTCACTGTCCAGAACCAGACCTGGCACACATGGAGATCATCCTAAGAGAAGCCCTCGAACTCTGTGAGCAAACTGGGCAGAAGTCTGGCATTGCTGAGGCTGTGTTTCTGCAGGGAGCTCTGAAGGGAGACTTCACAAAGCTGAGCAGTGCGTTCTGTCAGTTCCTCTCACTGAATCACTCTGCTGGTGCAGTTGAAGCTCTCTCTGCACTGTCTCGCTGCAGCACTCCTAGCCAGAACATCCTCTTCTTGGGAACACGTGGCTTAGTGGCTCTTCTGAGTCTGGTTAGGGCTTTGAAGAAAGCAACCACTAATGCAGAGAAAGATATGGTGAAGTTATGCTTCGCCTATTTTGGGATTGTCCCAACAGGTGACAGTTGCCAAGTGTCTCAAAATGAAGCTGAACCCATTCTCAAATTTTTGTCAGACAAGACAAGTCTAAAAGAGAGAAAGACTAAAGGTGATTTCTCAGTCAGCACAGAGGAGGTAAAATCAGCTTTGAAGCAGCACTTGTTAAGCAGGTTGTGCTCTATCACCCGTGAGTTACTGAACAGGGGTTACCCTGATATTTGTAAGAAGTTCATTGCTGGCTTGACCTGTGAAAATAAAACCTGTGAGAATTACCATAAGCCCCTGTTGCGCCATGAAGCAAAGACAATATTTCAGTGTAAAATGCATCTGGTGGCCATCAGGGGACTGTTGTTAGAAGCCACATGCACTTTCCCTAAAGAGCTACTGACTCAGTGCGGCAGCTTTGATGACATTTTGGCTTCTGACAAATACGCATCATGTAAAGCCCTTCTAGAAACATTTTTTCCTGATCATTTTCACTTGAGAATACTGTCTGAGAACCCAAAGGCGTGCAAAGAAATACTACAATTCAGTAGCATTATTTCAAAGCCCTGTAGAGCGATGTTGAAGAAGTATATCACATTTAAGTTTAATAATGAAGGCACTGCAGCCAGAAGAGAATCAACTGACTTGTGGCTAAGTGCCATGAAAGTTTTTATCTTATCTTCAGGATATCCTGAAGAATTTGAGAAACTTCTTTTTAAGGAAGAAGATGATTATAACAAGGAGCTAAACTTTGCTTTGGCAAAGGCAAAAAGTTCCTCAAAGAGTGAAGGCCAAGGAGGAAAGAGCAAAGGAATAGAGGGCAGACATGGAATGTTGCTACCTGACAAAAATGCTGAAAATGCGGGAAGAACACACTTGTGCTTCATTCGCCTTCTTGAAAATTCACTTGAGCAATTCTATGTTCATAAGAACCCGGAAAACTGCAAAAGATTTTTTTTCCGTTTTATGAATGTCCTGGTCAAGAAATGCACAAGATACCTAATTCCAAGCATAGGAAACACAGTGATGTTGTTGGAATTCCAGTATATTCTCTGTTGTGCTGTCCTGATGCGTCTCTCCAAGAACATTACTCTCTGCCTTCCAAAGAGTTACATCGCTCTCCTTCATTACTGGGAGTTTTTGTTCAGAAGCAAGGACCATAACAAAGAACTTAAAGACACATTTTCTATTATACAGGAGTATAGACCAAAGGACGTGTATGTAGCTGTCCAGAATTTCAGATTTCATCTCTGCTATCTGGCTGAAGTTCTGTGTGGCATTCACGAAAGGTTCGATGTCCTTCTGGATGCGTTCAAGGATCCCGACTGCATAACTTCAGGGGAGGCTGAGCGCACTGTGGTGCTGTGCTTGGTGATGTTACTGAATGCAGACCAGGTGCAGAGTTCTAAACACAGATCCCTCTTATGCCACCACTTTCCCGAAATCAAGACGATACTGAAATCAATGAGAAAAAACACTCCCTCCAAAGTACCTGAAAGATTGCTGAGGGTTGTTGAACAAGTGAATGATGCCACACATATAAGAGAAGTAGCTGCAGGCCTGCAAGAGCTGCTGACACAGCGAGATGCAGAGTACATGGTTGACTGCCGCTGGAAGTGGGACGTGGCATACACTCAGGGGCATCCAACCATACGGGGCATCCTGTACGAACACATAAACCTTGACAGGTTTATGACCCCTTTGGATAAAACAGAATATGCTGATGAGCTAGAAGAAGAACTTGAAAGAGTTCACTGCTTTGAGGACCAGAAGGATCCCCTGGAAGTCATCGCACTCAGCAAGCAACAGAAGCAAGAGCAGAAAGCTTCTGCTCAACGCCAACTATATCGCATGTTCCATTTCATTTCCCTTTGCATGAAGTGGAAGAGGAAGGCCTGCTCCAGAGCTCATCCTGTTGCAAAGAAAGAAGATGAGTTCTTGTCAGGGATATTCAAAAAAGCAGACATTGACCAAACCCAGTGTGACCTCTGTGGAGTCAGGTTTATCCAGAGCTCCGAGAACTATTTCAGTCGGTCAGAAAACACAGAGACAGACACTTCTGAACCTCTGACACCAACAGAGAGCAGTGGGGAGGAAAAACTGCATGCAGAAGGAAGTGCAGTTTCTGTGGCCAGTGAGGCCTACATAGAGCACAGAAACACAGATGAACACACAAATAATAGTGCTGCCTACAGGTACTACGCTGAGTTTTTCAGAAGGGAAATAGATCCAATAATACGTGATGGACTGGAAGTAGTGGAGGCCATTTCAGAGAAGACTGACATCCAAGACTGTTTAGCATATAAAGAAGGTTCCAACTTACGCCAGAGAAAAGTCAAAGAAAATATTAAGAAAATTTCAGATGCAGTAGAGGAAATCTATGAGAGAAAAGCCTGGTCTAAAGGTAGGAACTTTCCAGTTTTCTTTAAACATTTTGCCATTTTTGGCCAAACTTCTTGACCTGAGAAAGTTTCATTTAAAAATCTTAATGCGGTTAAGAGAAAGGTATTTCCAGGTGTTTCAGGTAGCTGAGGAAAAGAAGAACAGAGACAGCTGGAAATACTGAAAAATAGATTTTAACCCCTTCCAAACAAATCTTAATACATCAGATGGTGCAGGTAAAGTAAATAGTAGTGAATTTTTATAGGTAGGGAAGTGAGTTTTAACTGTGCTATACTCTAAACTTACACAGTTTTACAGCAGCCTATTATATGAGACAAGGTCATCTTTATGAACTTTTCTGTTGTTTCTGCTGTTTCCTATTCTACTTCTGCCAGCCATAGCAATTTGGATATGCAGGGGTAGAGCGTTACGAGTACTTGGAATCTTTGCTTAAAGTATCTATGACTGTGCCCTTGGACTTGTAATTTTGCTAGGGCTGAACAAAAGTGGATACTTAACTACAAATCTGTGGTGTGTCTGATATTATAAAGTTCAGTAAATTGCGGTACTTGATGCATATATTTTTATATTAGATTTTCCCCACCTCAAATGCTTTAAGAATTATTCTATGCTGAATTTTACAAACATAATTGAAGTACTGAATGAGTGACCTGGGAGCAAAATTCTCCTTTGGGAAGTGACAACTGAAATCATAACATTGTTACTGGCTTCAGTCATAGAAATCCACCAGTCCTGTAAAGTTGTCATTTTGCCTGTGATGTCTGACAGCGAAAATACAGCTCTGATCAGTGAAATATGTTAAATTTGTAATGAAATCTTAAGTTGTAGTCTTCATGTGCAAGCTTTATTTATCTTTACTCCTAATGGAAAGCTTTTACATATGGATGAAGTCCCTGTAGTTTTTCTTGCATTTTGTGCTTGGCTTTTAGGTGCTGTAGAGTTCTTACAGAATGTTGTGTTCCATTTTAGCTGAAGAATTGATAACCACGCATGCCAACAAATTGCTTGTCACCCTTGATGATGCTCGTAAGTGGCTGAAGAAAATGGACTCTCACAGGATAAAAGAAGAAGGTATGTTTTTAAATGGCACAGCTTTCTGTGCCCCATGAGGACACTGTTCTGGAATGGTCTCTTAGCATCCCGTCAGTCTCCCAGAGCGGTACTGTGGGTATTCACTTACCCTCTAGGCAGCAGGAACTGGGCACTTCCACAGGGACACTCTGGAAAACAGGCTTTCCTCAATAGCTCTTTAAAACAGACTGTGAGTCTTGCAGATGGTTCCAGGGTGACCAGAATGGAGCAAGGCTCCTCGCTGACCCTGGGTAGGTCCCAGCCTGCACAGGGGATGTGTGTGTTTGTGCACACAGGTACACACAGCTGCACACCTCACTGGGTTGGGTCCAACCTTCAGGGTGGAAACCTAGGCAGTGGGGACAGAAGACAGACTGTTTTCCAGAAGACAGACTGTTTTCATCTGCACCAATAAACTAGTGCTATTTCCTAACTCTGATACAGCAGTGCCTTAATGGACAGTGTGGATCTAAACTTTCTAATAAAACTAATCCTTAGCTTGCTTTGAAGAGTTTGGTGTAAAAAATATATGCAGTTGTTTTTCTTTTGCTTTCCATTTCTCTTGGTTTCATACAAAAAGTAACATACACTGATGCAGTCTATTGCATCACAGGCCTCTGAAGGCAAGTTTGAGACTTGATTGTGCCTACCTGAATGTTCAGGTTTAAACATATTTTAGTGATGGGGTTGCAACAGTTGCGTAAATAGGCAGCAATGAAGTGATCAGACTTCCAAATTGCACTATATGTAAAGCATTAGCATAGGTATGTGTTAGAAAATTTGGTTGTGGTAAAGTCTTGTGTTACGTCCTCCTATTTCAGAGAAGATAAAGGTAATATGACTACCTGGGAGCGCTCTCATAATCTCATATCATTATAGTCTGTCTTTGAAGTCAGTCAGTGAACGTATTGTCTGCTGAAACTGAACCTTGAGGGAGCCAAGACAGACTTCTTAAAAAAGTCAAAGGCAATAACAACAAAAACAGATTTTCAGAGTGAAAATTAATTACTAGTGTAGCAAGTGACTTAGCAGTCCCTACTTCTTAGAGAGCTCTTAAGGACATGGTCATATTAAGCTAAATACTTCTTAAACATGTTTATGCACACGAGGTATATTGCTGACATATAAAATAGCAGTGACATAGCTTGTCATACTATTAAGAAGAAAAGATCTTGGGAGTTTTCCCTTCTGCATTAATTTATTGTTTTTAATTTAGGCCTTGTGCATGATAAAGACTTGGAAAATGAAGTGGAAGATGAAAGCATGGCTTTTGAAGAACTGGTGTATAAAAAACTCTCAAGAAAAAAAGGAAGATGTGGGAAATTATAATTGGAAAAGTTATTCCAGATGGCCATTTTATCCTCTTAACAATCTGATTTACAAATGAAAAATTGTTAAAAAGAATAGAGGGATGCAATCAGAAATGGGAAGAGTGATGAAAAAGATCAACTTATGCTACATTTTAGATATTTTTTTATTGCTTGTAACGTGTCAGAATAATTACCTATGTTGTGATAATATAATTGTTCAAACCTAAGGCAGGACCAATGTCCTTCAAACCTATGTGGTAGCTTAAAAGTAACAAAAAACCAAAGAAACAAGCAAATAGAAAAAATATTAATGTTTCTGACTTATCTCAGGGGTATTTTTCCACTCAGTCTTCTTTTTCTTCTTCCTTGCTAATTTGCATCATCATTTTTCTGAGCTGGAATACTCAGAAAAATAGAGGGATAGTTTCTCTGATTTTAAGAGTCTTGCTGTATTTAGAACCTTTTGAATCGTCAGGTGAGATACTTAAGTATATCTGTTTTCTATTTTTATAGACAAGAACAGTAATCTCTAAACACATTCATATTTGTGACAGTGTACCTACTTCTGATTAGATAGGTATGAAAGTTAGGGATTGTCTTTTATTTGATAAAGTTTTGATACAAACTTTTACCTGTATCTATTGAAAAGTAGATCATCTTACTTTAAAAAAGTATTACAAATTTGTAAGGTTCAATTGATAAAAGGCTTTTTGTAATGTATAATAATGTTTTTATAAAACCTGTAAGATTTTTGAACTCATTTGATCTTGTCTTATTTTTTGAATGCTTTCTGAGAGCTGTGTGTGAAAGAATGAGTGGGATTTGTAAAATGGGTCCAGGATATCAGTTCATGCTGATGCTGTTTTACTTTTTGATTTACTGTGTCTATCATACTGTAGTGTCCTGGTGTTGGCTGGGATAGAGTTAATTTTATTCTCAGTAGCTGGTGCAGTGCTGCATATTTGAATTTGGGATGAGAATAGCGTTGATAACACAGTGATGTTTTGGTTGTTGCTGAACAGTGCTTACCCTAAATCAAGGACTTGTCAGTGTTCCACGCTCTGCCAGAGAGCAGGTGCACAAGAAGCTGGAAGGGAACAAGGCCAGGACAGCTGACCTGAACTGACCAGAGGAATATTTCATAACATAAAACATGTGCTCGGGATGTAAACTGGGAGGAGTTGGCCAGGAGGGGCTAATCACTGGTGGGAAATGTAATGGGGATTGGCTGTGGGGGGATGAGCAATTGTGTTATGCATCACTGCTCTTTCTTGGGTTTTATTCCACCCTCTCTTTGTTATCTCCTTTTTCATGAAAATTATTGTTATTATTGTTACTATATTTCACCTAATTTCAATTATTAAACTATTCTTATCTCAACCCACAGGTTTTACCTTTATCTGTGATTCTCCTCCCTGTTGCATTTGGGAGGGTGGGGGTGAGTGAGCAGCTCTGTGGTACTTAGTTGCTGGCTATGCTGAAACGACAACATGTAGTCTCCTTTAGCAACATTTTTAATTAATGGATTTGCATGTTAAACATGGCTAGAATATTATTTAGCTGTTGAAATATTATGTATTGAAAAGGGTTCCTCTTTGTATGGATAATTGTTTCAATTGTTTTGTCAAAAACTTAATCTTTTATTATTATGCCCATTGTTGAGGAAATGGAACATTTTACATGGATAAAAATGAAGTGCAGCTGTAGAACAGAGCAACGTGGGTAGCAGTAGTAGTTATCTATTGCATTGTGATTGCTGTTGTCTGCCAGAAGAGTCTTTATCAAATGTTTCTTCCTGAAGAAGCCTTATTGCGTAAAAAAGTGTCTAGAAGGTAGTTTAGGAACACACATTGATTAAATGTAATGCAAGTCATTTGCACTGTAGAGAAGTCAAGAATTCAGAAAGCTGCATCATTAATGTAACTTATTTGGCTTTGTTTTCCCTAATGATAGGTATTTGGCAGAAACTTTCCTGATTAGTTTTTCAGCTTCACTATCTATATTTGCAGCAGTAAATGCTACCTAAACCCATTAAGGACAATTACATTTTCAAAATCCTTTCTGGCCGCATTTTAAAGATCTAGTGATTATACTTTCTCTTTGTGGCAAAAAAGAAGAGTAAACATTATTGCAAAACCCCAAGCAAAGAGAAAACAAAGAAGAAAGAAGAACAGAAGTTATATTGCACCAAGAACTTAATCTTGGTGTGGCTCCATGCAGTCAACTGGTTATTCTCTTCGTCAGCACTCCCCAATGGAACTTACTTCAGTAACATACGAAATACTTGCTGCCAGACAAAACTAACGGCAATTCCATTTTCAGAGCTTATAGTTTCAGAGACATATTAGGCCAAGATTTCAGTAATGTTCAAGCAGAGGTGGGAAATCTGGTTGGATCTCCAGTCCAATGTCATTTCTTTAAGGTTTTTTTCCCTTATAGTGATAAGCATAAATAACTGTTAACCTTTCTTTTCCATGACCATGTCTTCTGATAATAGTGGTCTCAGTGCATGAATCCTATTTGCATGTTTAATTGGCAAAATGAATTTGTTCAGATAAACCCTTTTTTTTTCCTTTTTTTCTTTTTTTTTTTTTTTCCCTCTTTAATCTTTCACACCTCTGGTGGAAGCTCCAGTGTTCTGGCACCAGCTAACACCTATGACTCAAAGGGCTTAAGACCCATGACTGGTGTCTTGGTATGTGTGAGTTGCATATTGCACTGAAACCTTGGAACTGAGCAGTGGATGCAGGCTGTCGAGCTAATCCACCCACTTCTGCCTGTCTAAGCCGTGTTGAAAAGAGTTTAGAAAAGGCTTCAAAAGCTCAGACACTTGTGGCTTAAAATCTTTCTCCCTGGTGGTACAAAAATGACACCTAGATGAAGAACAAACTATTTGTTATAGTTGAAAGACAGGTGTGGTTTTAAAGATGACAAGTCTCCAAATTCCAAACTGCTCAAGAAAAGGATTTCTTGCATGCTTGAACATCACATTGATGCAAAGGACTGTGTGAAAAGTGATGTGTATTTTCCACTTTTGCCTTTATTTCTCTTTAAAGAAATTGTTGTTTCATAATACTGTCCACAGTTTTATTCCAAGACACTTTCCTAACAGTTAGCTGTTACAAACTCTAACATAGCAAATCATTTAAACAACTTGTCATTTTTATGCTCTTGCTGTCATTCCTAAAGGGAAGCCCTTTGCTTTTGTGCTCACTGAAAACACAGGAGGAAAGAATTTGTCTCATCTCTGTAAATAAAATAAAAGGTTTTGCTGCCAGCGATTCTTGTATTTCCAAAAAAACAGTTATGAAGCACCCTTCCTTATATAAAAGGGGACCAGAGCCATTGCTACTGAGCTTCTGCCTTTGTTGTCAGCGTATTTCAAAAGTGAAATATAGGAAAGAAGAGCTGAAAGAAATATAACCAGCAATAACAAAGTGGCAACTAAAATAATGGTAGACAGGGACACACTCTGCTGTATTTATATTCAGTGAAGTGGTTATTGCTGATCAACACAGGAAGGACGTGGACCTGCTAGGGCAAGTCTGGAGGAGGGCCATGAAGATAATTGGAGGGCTGGAGCTTCTTCTGTGTGCCTTGATATTAGCTCAGTTGGAGAGAGCATGGTGCTGCTAACACTGGGGTTGTGGGTTTGATCCCTGTATGGGCCATACATTCCAGAGTTGGACTCAGTGATCCTTGTGGGTCCCTTCCAACTCAGAATATTCCATGGTAGTCTGTGATAGTCTCTAAGATCTCTCCTGTGAAAAAAAGCTGAGGGAGTTGGGGGTGTTCAGAGAAGAAAAGGCTCCAGAGAGACCTTAGAGCACCCTCCAGTACCTAAAAGGTATCTACTGGAAAGGGACTTTTTACATGGACGTGTAGTGATAGGACAAGGGGGAGTTGCTTTTAGCTGACAGAGGGTAGGTTTAGATTAGATAGTAGAAATACATTACTGTGAGGGTAGTGAAGCACTGGAACAGATTGCCCAGAGAAGTTGTGCATGCCTTGTTGCAAGAGGATGGGTTGCAGTGTCTTTGAAGCCTGTTATGGTCATTTTATGATTGATCTGTGGAAATAGTTCAAATTTCTTTGGACAGAAGTTGGTCGAAGATTCTTACCTACAGCCCATGTTCTGCTTAGGCTGCACACAAAGTTTCAATGGTTTAAAGATGCAATTGCTAATGATTTAAATAACGTTGATACTCCAGTCATTTACAAATTACTTTCATCGGGCTTCTGATCAACCAGTTTCTAAACTGTCCTTTCAATCCTCTGCTGCTGACTTGCCTTGTCACCTTAGGTAGCTGAGCTTTGAGTTACTCCAGTATTAGTGTTGTCCCAGTGTCAGCATCTCTTGTAGTTTGGAGCACTCTACATGCATTATGCAGCCTTTTTCTGAGGAAATTTACATTTCTAGTGGTTTTGGACAGGATCCCCATAAGTAGAAGAGCCCTTGAATGTGGAGTGTCTTGACAGGACTCTGAAGCAGGGAAGATATCTTTTCTATGGAGGAAGTTGGGTACCTCACTGTGGTTTACAGAGCAAAAGAGCACTGAGCTGAAAGGTGCTGGTAATCTGAGATGATGTTTCAGTGTCAAAAGACATGCAGAAAGGAAAATACTGAATACAGGTGAGTTTCAAACCCTCGGTATCATTGAAGTTTTGACTTGGAAAGTCTGGGAGTAGAAGAGTATCTGAAGTGTGGAGCATGGAAACATTCAGGCATCTGCCTGTCTAAAGAACAGATCAGAGTTCTTAACTTTCTCCAGGAGACAGACAGAAAAAAGTTTGCTTGTAGGAAGATGTGATGATGGATTGTTACGTAACAGCTAGGTGGCTAGAATACTGCTCTAGGCTGATGAGGTGGACAGGCTTTGAACTCAGCCCTCCCAGGAGGACGCTCTGAGCCATCAGATGCCAATTTGCTGAGAGTGGCGTACACTGCAGCGGATGCTGAAGGGACCTAATTCAGGAGTTTTTGGGACTAGAGAGAAGCTGGAAGAGGGACTCATTCAGGAAGGGAATACATGCATTGAAACTGCAGGTGTCAACACACTAGTCCTACATGTGAAAAAACCCCACCAGACCTCGGAAGGGGACCTGCACCCCCTCTGTTGGTGGTGCCTGGTTTCCAGGGCAAGGCTGAAGCTTCTTTCTTTGATAAATGACTGCTGAACCCGTTGTGCAGGGAAGCAGCTTCAGCAGGAGCCGTGGAAATGGCAGCAGCCTGGAGGCCAGGCTCATCTGCTAAGTGATGGGTGGATGTGGAGTTGAACCTGGATCTCCTATTCCCTGGGAGAAGGCTCTGATTCAGAAACTAGTCAATAGTAAGAATTTTATAGGGATGTCTGTTCAAGAACCTTGAGGAGTACTTTACTGAACTAAAGTAGATTATGAGAAAAAGCCACCTCTTTTTTGGATCCTGGTTGGACTTACAGGTCTTACATGCTTGTTGGACTGCTCAACCTTGTCAAAATACAGCAATTCTGGCTGTCTAATAGAGGTACAGGGTCAGAACAAGTGCTGTGCAGAGCAATCTCTTGGGTTTAATATTAGCCAATTGCTAATCCCACCCATTTTCTTCTGAAGTCTTTTCACTTCTCCCCTCGTTCCTGCCCCCATCAGTCTTCTGCTTTATAGGGTCAAGTTCAAAGTGACATTACCTTCAAAGTTAGCAGTGCTGCTTCACAGGCCACCCCCATACTGGTGAGGTTGCTCCTACCATGAGTCCATTACATGCAGCTATTAACATTGCTTACATAACTCCACCAATTTTAGAATTGGGAAATTTTAGGATAACTAGTGCTTTGCAATCTCATATGAATAAGTTAGCAATGCTATTGTATTAATTCGAACCATTATTATTGGGGAGATACAAAGCATTTAAATACTTTGTTTTAACAAATCATGCAGAACCGTATTTTCTACAGTTCTTAGATAAAACATGGTCAAGTTTCCTTAAAAGATGCACTTTGAGCAGTTAACAAGAAGCTCTTGGCTAGAGACCTACATAAAAAAACCAGAAGGATCAAGCTGAAATGAATAAGTAAGTGACAAAAAAAATGTCAGGTTTCCAAGTTGCTCTGCTTTGTCTCAGTAAATAACATACCTGGGCAACGACCATTTTTTCTTGACACTTTGAATGTCTCTGCTGTGAAAGCTGATGCTATTCAGACAAGATTAAACACCACCTAATAGGAAGGAATTTCCTGAGGTTACCATTCACAGTTTCTCACCAATCTTCACTTTGGATGGAGGAGTCTGATGTTTAAAAAAGGAACAAATGCATAGTACAATGAACTGTGCCTGTGAGCTGGGGTATTTATAGCTCTGTGCTCAGCAACGGTCTGGTTGTAGGGGTGAAGAAAAGACTTGGGTTGTTGTGTGGAGTATTTTTTGCCTTGTGAATTAGAATTAGAGTGCTGGTTTTTACTGAGCAGTGAATATGGATGTGGAGAGGAGATTTTTGCCTATTTCACCACCAACCTAAGGACATAAGTACTCCTTTATCTCCTCACCTTGCCCACTTTGTGTTGTCTAGTTCATAAATTGCTAACTGCACAAGTTTTTGCTGGAGGATCTTTTTGAAGCTCTTGTGACTTGTGAGTTGGCAAGTTAAACATACTGAACTTCTCCCTTTTAGGGACCTAGGTTAGACAAGTGCCCCCTGTCCAGGAGGAGCTATAACTCTCTTGAGCAGCTGTCAGGATTGGCTGAAGGTTGTCCAAGGCTGGGTTCAGCCCTTGGGACTGGTCACTGTTCCCCAGCTGGAAAAAATTTCCTTCTAGATGTAATGAGCTTTTAGTAGGGAACTGTAATCACCTAGTAATGCAGCCTGGGCCTTTAATTGGTGACAGGATGCATCTCCTTTTCTGATTGAAGCCTTTTGACTGGAATTGCTAGAGAACAATCTGAAGAGGTTGTGTCCTTATGGAGGAAAGGACACAACCTTTCCAGGTTCAGAGTTGCTGTATGGACCTCCATATTCCTTCTAACTTAAATTCGGTTGAGAAAGAAGAGAAAATGTCCCTTCTTGTCTGACAGTCATGTCCCAGGTGTTGTCCCAAAATAGGATTCTTTTCACCTGGTGTGCCTGAGGCCAATCCACACAAAGAGTCAAGGTATTTAATTTATTTACAGCTCTGCACAGAAAGGGGAGCTGGTTGGCAAATCCACAAAGACAGCATGATGACTATCAAAACTTTTCACTATGTATACACTTTAGTAAACAAAGACATTAATATTCATTGGCTACAAGTTATGCAGTTCTCTTATTAATTAGGATTCTACCTTCTATTGGTTAAATGATTCTTATGCTGATTTGCCCACATGCCCTATTTTTCTCTTCAGTCAGTGGGTTTCTTGGGTCAGTGGTCCATGAGTCGATGGTAACAAACTCCTCCTGCTGGAATTACCTTTTCTCTGTCAGAGCTGATTTCAGCAGAGTTGCTGAGTTGTTTCTTCCTTATCTTGGGAGTTCTGCCAAATGTCCTGTGGCCCAATTATTCTGTGTTCTTTGGGTCCACTATCAGTAGTAAATCCTCTCCAAGCTTTGTTAAGCTCCTCCTACATCAGAGATTGTTGAAACATGTCAAACTCTAAACCTTAACAAGAAAATTTTCCACCAAAAAGTAATTCACCTTTCCAACACCTAGATGTCACAGCCATTCCCATTTTGTAACACATTCTGCAAAGATTACAAAAAAATTACCTGAATTAAATTATCTGTGTACCTAGTTTGATTGATAGATAGACCATTAGAGATACTTGGGAAAAATACTTCCTTTTTACCATTGAAAATTAAGAAAGTCCCAAACTATACAAACCTTTCTCTTTCTGCAAGATTCAGAGTAAAAATGAGATTGGGAGTTTTTTGAAGTTGGGTGGTTTCTCCTCAGTGATAAATGAGACAATATCTCCCTTTTTCATCTAATTATTTTTGTGCTTTCTCTTTCAGCAGCATCTCAAGATCTGGACTAGAGATCTGGACTAGAATACTGCCTGAGCACAGGTTTTGATATTCTGTTTAGTTACATGTGAACAATTTTGTATTCATGGCCACAAAATTTCCTCCACTCCTCATAGTGCCAGCTCCACCAGTTTAAAATTGTTGCATATTGAATTAAAACCATAGACTTATGTGTTTAATGGAATTTAATTCTTTCTTATAAACCTTTATTTCCTGAATCTTTAGAGTGTCTGCAGCCAAACCTAATTTCCACCCCCAGCCAGGGGTGCTTGACTTACTTCTTTCTTTCAAAGAAACAGAGAATCTGAAGTGAGCACTTCCTTCCAGGTATTAAAAAGAAATACCTATTGGTCATGAGACTCAGAATTAAACCTCAAAATTTGGTAAATACTGAGGCATCTGACTGAATTGGACTGTTTGTGACAGGGAAAAGAGAAAGAAAATTAGTCTTTATGGTTGGATATCCTCTGTTTCTTTCCCTTCCTAATAGGTAGGGTGGAGATGATCAGCAGTGAACACCATGTGGGATTTTACAGCAGCTTTTTAGTCATCACCTAATAAAATGTACTGTAGAAGCCTCTTCTTACACAGGGGATTAGCTAAGAGGCAGTGTCATATTTCAAAATGAAGCACTTGGGCAGTGGGTGTGTGTGGAGGAGAGAGTGGGATCATGCTGTAAAAAGTGCTCACATTTTTAGCCAGACAGCACTTCTGCAGCAAATAAAATCTCTCTCTCCAACAGATGGAGGAGAGGTGAGTGGGAGGGAAGTTTGGAAGCGCACTTTGTCATTTCTGTTCGCTCGCTGCTTCGTCTGCAAGGGAGAGTGCATGAAATACCAGCTGATAAAAAGGTGTATTAAAAAGCATAACAGTATCAAGGAGGTAGAGGCAACTCTCTATGGAGCAGCTTCCATCTGGGACTGTCAAAATGCTTTACAAATTATTAGACTGCTGAGCTTTATGGTACCCCAGTGGACACATATCGATCATTCCTATGTAGAGATTAAGAAATTCAGGAATTGAGAGTGCATGACAAAATTCAGGTGCACAAGAATGTTGATGTGGATGCTACTGTCATCTCCTGCTCCCAGTACAGGACCTCACTCCCTGTATGTTCAGATTTCAAGTAGCTGCCTGGCATTAACATGAACAATTCAGCCTGACCCAGACTCCCCCTGGAATACACTGTCATTTGCTTTCCCTGATCAGGCTTAATTTACCTGTCATTTTCATTAGAACTGATGACTTTAAAGCTGTCCTGGAAAATAAATGTTCTCATCTGAAAATGACAAGGAGAGAACCACTAAGTATCTGTACCATTTCCATTTCCAAAATCTTACTTTTTCCCCCTTGACATTTGTTTTAAATGTGTATGTGTTTGGGGGGGGGGGGTGGTAAAAAAAGAACCTCTGATAAGTTTTTGAAGTATAAATTAATTAGCTTTCCACATTTCCTAAAAAAAATAAAAAAAAAATAAAAAAGGGGGCTGTTTTCTTAGAAGAAAGTCAAAACTATGGTTACCTGAAGTTATTTGTGTTTGGGTGAAATGTTTAAACATGGGCTCAGAGAGCTGTAAGATCTGTTGTTCCTGCACTGGAAGTAACTATGTGAGTGTATTTGCATAAATGCTCCCAGACACATCTTAATCTTATTCATACTTATGGAAAAATGGTAAAACTCAGATTCCTTTCATTGCTGTAGAGGGAAAACAAGCAAAACCAGAATCAGATTCTTCAGGTCTTACTGCAGGGTAGTTAGGTCTCAAGGTACAAGCTGAAGTGTGTGTTCTGAACTGCTCTGACCTGTTCATCTAGTCAGAAATGAAAACAGGGATGTTCTCTTGCCAGCTGGGGTGGACATCGCTGGTACTGACCTCAAGGCTGCAGGGCAGGGAACATCATTGACTGTCTCAGGTTCTAAAAAGTGTTTATTCCTGTGGCTGGGACAACGTGTCTCTGTGCATATGAGGATTTCCTGAGCTAATCTTCTTAAATATTAGACTGCTGGGCTGTTTTTCTTTGTGAGTGATTCTGCCTGTGTTGCACAAGGGCCTGGTGTTCTGTCTACTTGATTAGGTAACCAAAACATAGATTCATCCCCTGGGTTTATACCCTTTTAACTGTGATATCTCACACCAATCAGTCCTGTTTGTTCCTGCCTTACTGAACTGAGGTAGTAAAATACATTCTGCAAATGTCTGGCATTCATCATCTTACCATATTTGTAATTGCAAACTATTTATATAATTGCAAACTATTTATGTCTTCAGTGCTGACTCATAAAGCAAGGTATTTCACTGAAGCTGGAAGGGAAATGACCCTGCATCTTTTTCAGCTTATTTGTCATTTCGTTTTTTGTCACCTCTTTGGGGATCTCTGTCCTACTTTCTGTTACACATATTAGTCTTGGCTGATTGATCTGAAGAGATAAAGAGCCTTGAGCAAAACCAACTTTGAAAACAATGATAGAGAATTATTTTGCTTCATGTGTAAGGAAAATATCTCAAGCAGAATGAAAGAACAGTAACTCACCCATTTCCAGACTAAGTTAGGAGTAGGTTAACAAAGAAATTAAAATGTATGTTTGTTGGTTTATTTTTCTGCCTTGGTGTGAAATGACAGTAAAACAATGGTGGCTTCAAAAAAGTAATTCAAGTGGGCCACTGTTATGAATATTTTCTACTAAGATCTGTTTACAGCTTATGACTTCAATATTGCTATGCAAATGTACATTGTGGATTAGAGTTATTTGTGAAATCTTTGTAAATTAAACCTAGGGAAAAGTCTGTATTTGTTGTCAGTCACGGAAGTCCACACAATGTAATAGGTGAAATCACCTCTAGTGATCTGGTGCGTAGGATTTGCAGAAGTAATAAATTATATGCTTTTTGCTGCATGGAAAGCTGAATTCAGTACAAGGACCATTAGAATGTGACAGGTTGATTGGGTGTTGAAACCTGGATGAAGAAAATGTACAGTCTGATGACAGCCTTGAAGAGGAGGAGTTAACCTCCTCTGCTTCTGGATGTCTCGAAGGACAAATCACCACAAAGAATTCCTTATTCAGTAGTTTTAACTTCAAAATATAAATAAGAAGTATTTTGGTTTTATTCATAGTGTCCCATGTAATTGTATTTATTTGCTTAAAATAGTCAAGTTTTTCCTATTATATGTAGTTGAAATTTCCATCCAAATTAGCTTAACTCAAGTCATGAATAGAAAGGAATCCCCTTAGAAACAAGAAACATTATCTGCCTTTTTCTAATAGAATACAGTCTAACAATTAAGTTACCTAATATAAATTCTTCCACTTACCAAAGAAAAGTATCAGATTTAGTACAAATGCCTTACTTACTTGCAAAACAGCATGCCTTAATAATTGCTAAAAGTGAGAATCAATCTTCAGAAAAATAACTAAGTATAACCAATGTGAGATAAGAATAAAGCTACATTTTGAATCAGGATGTGTTCTTTGCTGAACTAAATCATGTTAAAATTAGCTTTTTCAGCCTTACCCATATGTTACCTTTCTCTTTGAGCTCTTGTAGGCTTTGTGTGCATTTCATGATAGCTGAATTTGTGAGTTTATTTTTTTTTAGGTTTTCTTTCTGGTTTCAGTTGAGTAATAAACAATTAATAGATGACCTCAAATGATGTGGAGATCTCAACTGTACATCCTTCTCTCTTTTCTATTTAGTGAAAGCACATTAAGCAAATGTGTTCAGTGACTGTGCAGGGCACTCAAACACTTGGTGCTTGGCTCCACAAGAAATGCAAAATCTTTGTTCAGAAATATATACAGTTCATGTAGATAAGACTCTTTGGGTTGCAATCCAGTGCAACCATTAGACTTATTTATGAGATCAGCTAAAATGTTCAGCTGCCTCAAACTAGATGTGTGGAAATAATGGAGAGCAGAATGAATCTCTGCCTGAGGTGCCCTGGTGTCTACATGGGATCTACCTCCTTAAAGCATCTCCTAGAGCTCCATCTTGAAGACAACGGTGAAATGGTGGGAGCAAAATGTTAGCACAGACAGTCTTTTCTAACCAGGGTGTTCAGACCATCAATGTCTCCCACTTTGAGACCATAACACAAAGCCGTTCTAGAAGCAAGGTTCTGCCTTAGAGCTGGTCCTTCCATGTAATCACTCATTAAGAGACTTACTGGATGAGACAGGAAGGGGGTACAGGGACCAAGATCTTGCAGCCTGGTGCTGTGGTCACTCAGTGATGGAGCCTGCTCACCTCCCTATGGCTATGCATTCTACACTGAACATCTGGATAAAACAACAGTGCTGAGAGAACTTAGACATGGCTAAGGGGGAGGGGAGATGCTTAAGAATGTGATTTTCCTTTGGTGAACTTAACTCTCATGACTTTCAGCTCTTTCTTAAATCTAGTCTATGGCCACTCCTCTGAGAGTTTAAAAGTAAAAGAAGCAGCACTGCTTTGTTTCTTAGCACATGAATACTAATTATTTCCCTTTGGATTTATGCCATGTCATCTGAGAAAATATGTAGTGAATAAACAAAGCTGTAAGTCATGTGCAATCATCCTCATCCTACTGGAGTTATTAACAGCACCCACTCATGGACTTTATAACAGAGAGATTCAGCTTTCCTTTGAATTCTTGCTTGGAAAAGTGGCC
>VXAU01002917.1:533438-544861 GCA_013399695.1 Formicarius rufipectus
AAAATCCCAGGCTCAGATAGACTCCATTCTGCAAGAACTCTTATTGAAAACTTCCAGTACTTACCACAGTTTGATTCTCTCTAAATTGTCCTCCTTTTGAGTGCTCACTGAACATTCAAAACTGATAAACTGATAACATTGCCTCCAGATATTTTCTATGCCCTTGCAATCTAGGTACATTTATTACTGTAACACAGAAATTTGATTGAAACATTTTTTACCATGTCTAAAGTAAATGAATTCCCACCACCCCCTAAAAAAAAAAAAAAAGTTTTTCACATGGTGCTGCTCTTTCCCTTACCAACTTCCCGGAGAGGTAATTTTTTGTTACAATCTTGATTTTTCAAGTACAGTTCACACTCACCACAGGGCATGAAGCACTGAGTAAAGTGAAATGATGCGTGTAGCTTCCTTAAATCTTCCAGTGGAAAGGACAGGGTAGCACTGCCAGCCTGCACTCTTTTCAAAACATAATGTTAAAAATGGTTCTGCACAGACTGAATTTAGATCATTGTCTCTGATTCTTGGAAGTTTATCACACACTGGACTGTACTGACTGTGACCAACATGTGCATTGGCACATGTATGATCTATGTATTTTATACACTCGCTATTTAAAAGTACCTGAAACTCCAGATATCCTCAACCAGTTGCTTGAAATAGGTAAAATTAGTATATGGAATGCTCATTTTCCCTTTAAAGGATAGTGTCTCTCCATGTGTCCCTATAATGAAAAAAGTTATCCATAAAAGCTTCTCATCTGCTTGGCTTCAGCAGCCAGACTGAGAATTCTGACATTGCTCTCAGATAAAAAGATGTTATATCCAATCTGCATCTGCAGTTTCACACAGATGTCTAATGTATGCCACATTTCAACACCAGCTTCTTGTAAGAGAAATGCATCCTCAGAGTGTTTCACAGCCTTTCAGTGATCTTCAGCACAGGCACAGGAGGATAAAGCACTGGCTAACAACTCTGATCGAGTTTTTGTTGTAAACTTCACTCCTTTCTCTACAAAAGCTGTAAGACAGATGCTCTATTTGTATCTTGTTAAGTAAATAAAAGACATAGCTGGTGAGATGTGGGATTTTTCATTCACATCAGCTGGCAGATACTCTCTACAGGGTTTACTGGTGATGTGAGTAAGTTGCCTGGGTAGCAGAATATTGTCCCCAGGCTACCAGGCTGAGAGCAAGAACAACACCACAGGCCTGTTTCTAATAAATATAGAGCGATTAGAGTGCGTTTGTTTCCTTTGGGCTGCTTTACCTTTGCTTCCTTACTTGAGAGAAATTTATGGGTCGTTTAAGGGAGAAATAATCACCATTTGCAGTGGAAAATATTCACTTTTTGAAGTGAACTTAAATTTTTGTGTGCAGATTTTTTAGACAGATTACAGTTTAACTAGATGAAGTGATACAGGCAAATGGCGCTCACTGCACTGTGGTGCCTTTGTTTGAAATGGGGTGCCACTTGGGGTTTTGTGAAGTGATCTGCAATAGAGCTAAGATGGCTTGAGAGAGACTGAATTTTCTCAGAGGGATGGAAATTGCAACCTGTTTCTCTTTTCTCACCTTTTCACCATTGAAATGTCAAGTCTAATTTTCCTTGGTTTAGACAGATACTGTCAGGAACACTGGCAAATGAGAAAAGTATAAATTAAAGGTTGTAGCCATCTGTAACCATAACAATAAATATCATTGTCTGTACAGTTCAATACTTCATCCATGTCTTCTGCCTGAGGAGACTGAAAAAGCACTCATGTCAACGCACAATTCTTCATTATTCTGCACGTAGAGAAAAATTTTGCAAAAGTAAAACTGGTCCAGTCTCAAGTCCTTTAGTTCAAAGCAGTTTAAAATCTTAGCATAGCTGTTTAGGAAGGAAACTTGAGTGGAGGTCTAGTAGAAAGATGGTGTTCACATCTTGTAGAATGACTAATTTAACCCTGTAACAGGTGCTTTCTGCAGAGGTGCACCTGCCTTCACTGTTTCAGTTTAAATCTCCCGTCAAAGCAGGATGTTACAATTAGCATTGGATAGAGCAGTAGGGAATGAGCTGGAATCACAAATCTGTGCCAAGGAAGGAGAAACGTTTTAAACCGAGCATTTTACGCCAAGTTCTGTTCCAACAAAACGTCCCCGAGACAGGGACAGCTCTGATCTGACTGAGCTGGGAGGTGCCCACACCTTTTGATGTGTAACATACATGGGTCGATTGTTTCCCTCTCTCTGTTAGTGGACTTGTTACTGTGTCTGAAGGACATATGGCAGGGGAAAGGCTAACCTAGGCAGAGTCCTCTTGGCTGAGTAGCTGAGGTTTGGGATGCCCCTCAATTTTTTTCTCTGCTTTCTTTTACTGCACCATAAGGAGGACAAAATCTGAAAAAAACCAAAAACAAACAACCCGCCCCACACACAAAACAAAAACAAACAAACAAAAGCAAACAAACAACCCCCCACAAAAACAAACAAACACAAAACCAAACACAAAACCAAACAACAAAAAATCCAAAAACAAAATCCCACAACTTCTCTTGTTGCCATGTGGCTCTGTGCTAAAGCACCATATCCATCAAAAATCCTAATAAAGCACTTAACTGCCTGCTCTTGCCTTTTACACCTCTCTCCTTTGCTTGGGTATGAATACATCAGCAGCCTTATAGAAGTACTTTTAGTCCTTCAGCATCCTCTGTGTTCTCTGTGGTCAGGCAAAGTTCATTAGGGCTGGTAGAAAACCACACACTTTCTCATGATTTTTCAGGTTGTCCAGTTATGTGCATCTCTTGCCCTCTTGTTTTGCAAGACTAAGTCAGGAAAGCAGTAAGATTAATGCGTAAAGATCTCAAAAACTTATAAATAATGTATTACTGAATATTGGCACGGGAAGCAAAGTGGTATCATAAAAAGGTGACAAGGCTTTAAAAGTGCTTTTCTGAGGAGTCAAAATTAACGCTGTGTGCTCATTTTATTGTATTATCTTCAAATTGACAATGTGTCTGTGCTGTGGTCCCTATCAGAAAACCGGTGAGATTTAAGCAAGTTTTTCTGGGAGCAGTGAGACGAAGCAACCCTGGTTTCCTACGAATTGTCCTTTGCCTCCAGTCTTTTATCTCCCTCCTTATTCTTTCCCCCAATTGGAACAATGTCAGCTTTCCACCGTGTGCTGTTGGTGGAGCAGCTGTCGATGCCAGCCCTGAAAAACAGGGCCAGGGCTAATGTGAAGATGCCCATGGATGGTTACACATGCTCTACTGCCAGCTGGTTGTCAGCAGTTGCATATGTGAGGAGCAGCTACATCCTGGTTGCTCTGCTCTCATGGGGGAAAATGATTCGGCTTGCTGTGTACTAACCAGCTTTAGGTTTTCATAAAATGTGAAATATTTTAATATTTCAAATGTCTACTCTCATGTCAGTTTTGGTAGAAATTAGTCAGTGGCCTCAAAATTATGGAGCAAGAAGAGGGAAAGAGACAAATGAGAATTTGGAGAGAAAATCAGAGTCTCAAAAGTCTTTCTTCTTTGGGAATTCAGGCTGAAAACAGTTAATGCCAGTATTGCACATTTGTCTGCTGCTTCTTCAAGCTGGAATGCTGGTATTTTCAAGTTACTCTTTCTCAATCAGGATGACTGAGCATTTTTCGTAGTAATGCAAATTCTCATGTAACTGTAGCTGAGGCTTCAAAAAATAGTTGTTAGATTGTGAGATTAATTAAATATAAAATGTGACCAGAACAGCTTCTCCTGTTTTGGTTCTCTTGCTGGTTTGGCATCTTGTTCATCAAAGTCCAGAATAAACAGCTAATTCTAACTGAGGCTTGCAAAAGTTATGGAATGACACCAGTTGTCCTAAGCATGCAGAAAAGGAGCAGCTGGTGACTGTTTTTAGACACTCTTCCCCCAGACATTAGGGGGTGCTTTGCAATGTAGTATTATAATTTATACCTCACTAATACCAAGAGGTCCTCACTGAAAGTGGAGCCTGAAGGTATTATTTTTTGTATCTACAACGCTGTAGGATACAGTCTTGTCCTCAGTTTCCCTCTATCCCTTTCCACCAAAATATCCTAGCTAATTAGGCAAAGGATGGAAAAGGAAAGGCTGGCGCCACTAGAAGAAGGGACTTGTGCCAGGCTCCAGAGCAGATTGGTGTTGTCAGTGCTGAGAATAGAGCTCAGCATCCTGCCTCCCAGTGGGAATCTCTCATCCCAAATAAAATGTTACATTTCTAATATGGCATTACAAAAATCAAAGTTTCAAGGAAACATTATAAAAACTTCATAAACACAGAAAACTCTTCAAAACACTTGAAATACTCTGTCTTTGGATACAGCTGAGCAATATTCATTCACTCTTATGCAAGGTTGTTAAAATCTTTATTGAGACAAGGGGAAAAGGAGAGGGGGGAATTATTTTCACAGAGTCACAGAGTATTCTGAGTTGGAAGGGACCCACAAGGATCATTAAGTCCACCTCTTAACTGAATGACCCATACCAGGATTGAATCCACAACCTTGGCTTTATTTGGTTTCAAGGGTTATGCTTTATCACATGCTTTTCAGACACTCATGAATTGTCATTCTGCTGTGACCTCTCATGAAAATTGTATTCCTATTAGGTATATTTGCGTTTACATTGTCATTAGCACAAATGTGTGAGCACTCTATGAATTTAATATGCACAGGCTTGTCTTGTCTTTTGGCCTTGTAAAAGCGATACAGCTTTTCCCCCCCCACCACATTCGTTCTTTTTCTCTTTTGTGGGTTGTTTCTTTCTTTGTTACTGACTTGCATCACAAATGGTCTTTATTTCCCTATTTTTCTGAACTAAATAGCTAAATTCGAGTTCCTGTGGGTATGAAAGGGATTGTGAGTCATACAAGCAAAAATATGTTAACTTCTCCTTGTAGGGGTTGTAGTCCATCAGAAACATTCTTAGTCCATGTGGCTTAACCTTGTCTTTTCTTCCTACTTTAAGAGTCAATCATCAATTAATTGAAGTATAAATTTGGACCCAGGTCATCAGGCTGTCAGACCTGTGTGTTGCAATGCATTCATGTAATTCCAGGTGCACTTTATATCCACTTTACATCATCAATTCATTATATTACTGTGCTCTGACAATAGGGGATTGATTAACTGGGATTGCAAGGCAATTTTTGAGGGTTGGTATATTAAAAGTGAAGGTAAGTTACATGCTCTAAAATCTCCTCCCTGTTGGGTACAATTGGCTCTCTTCAGCTCTCAGTAAGAGCAGGCTGGTCCTGTCTTTCCAAGTGGTTTGACCTGCCTGATGTGATTGCTGAGGGGTCCCACTGAGGTCTGTGTAGGACTGTACCACTTCTGTAGGCTTTCCCCAGGAATTTTCCATGCAGAGAAGGGGCAAAGTGCTAAATCCCTGTGTGCCTGAGTTCCTTCCTTGTCATGCTTCTTATGGTGAGACAAAGAAAGGCACCAGGATCACTGCTGTGGCTGACACTGCAAAATCATGGGGAAGGAACAAGTTCTGTCCTGGCTAAGAAATGGAAAAGTGGTGCTGCAAGCAGCAGAAAGTAATGGTGATAGTTTGCTGTCTGAATTTTAAGTAAATTGGAATGTATTCAAGAGTTTACTTATCCATCTTTCCAAAGAATTACAAGCATTATTAATCAGACTGGACCTCACACAAAAACCAGTTTTCAAGTGTTCTTAATGAAGGCACAGAAGATGAGATGTGTCTTAGGATGATGCTAAAGCCCACATTTTGTATTATTTGAGGAGTTTCTCAGATCAAATCTGCAGTTTTCAAATTCTTGTTTTGTCCACCAACAATAGGCATTGTTTGTGTAACAAGTCTTTATTTGCAAAGGTTAGTGAGAATGAATTTAAGATAGATCTACACTATATTACATGGAACACTAACTGCACTATCTCAGTGAGTCCCTCCCTTTTGCATGTATGAACATGACTGGCTGTGACCACCCCTCCCAAAGATGCAGCAGAGGCTGGGCAATTTGAGTCCTGTTCACCCACTCCTGGTAACAAACACTTTCCTGGTTCCAGCCTTTTCATTCAGTGCAGAAGTGAGGAATGGAATTTACTTGTTAAGCCCAGCTGCTGACCGTGGGGGGAGAAACATATATTGCCCATCAAGTTACCTGAGGAGGCACCCAGAAAACCAGTGATGCCACTCTTGCCTTCCCAGTAGCAGCTGTTTTGATCTGGTGTCTCTCAGAAGTCTGGCAGGTTCATCAGTACTAGTCAGTGTTCAATTAAATGACTTTGGGGTAAAAGAGGGTGTCAGACTGGGATTGTTATTTCTGTCTATTTTTCCCATCCAACTTTATTTTTTTTTTTTTTTTGGTAGTGTTCAATTTCTACAGTATGAATATAGACTTGATTAGTAAGTATAAACTGTCTGTTTCCAAACACTATGAGTTGTGTCATTTAAAAACTTATCTGTACAAACACTATCTTACACTGTTTGCAGCTAAATTCTCTGTTGCCTGAGCCATTAGTGGCAGTGAAAATCAATGTCTTGAAGAAGTGAATGTTCCTCTTCACTTTACATGAAGCATGAAAAAAGCTGATATGTACCAAATAGAATTATTCACAGCAGGGAGAATGTTCAAAACTCCTGAGCAAGGAAGGGAGTGTATTTTTAAAGCTATACTGTCAACCAGGGGATTTGACCTCTTAAAAATCCACAAAGAGCTTATGTAGGTGTCTAAATATGTAGGGTACTTTCAAAAAACACGTCCAGCATCAAATATAATGATATGTTGAGGCACACGAAGTCTGGCAGGTCGAGTCTGGGTCTTGATTCTGTGACTTGCTATGTGACCCTCATTGAGTCTCTGTGTGTTTCAACCTAACTTCTAGTATTCATCTAAGGTATTAAAATAAAGTTTGTGTATTTTAATTGTTTTTCTCCAGTTCTAGGTTTTGATCAGGTCATCTATTATTGAAGTTCCTATGTGCCTCATGTCACTGTGTGCAATTTCACTGAATGTTGATGACCTTTACAATACTTGAATAAAAGACATTAATAAATGTAAAATGTAAATATAATAAATAAAAATAAAATATAAAAAAGTCTCTTAATGATAAACATGCCATTCTGTGAATTTTCCTAAAAGGCAAAAGTCATAACCCTGTATGTATTTGTTTAACGCAGGTAAAGTGGCTTTCTGGACTGTCAGGGGATGTCAGGCATTCACAATGCCTACTCATTTAATACCAATGAGTGTATCTTAAATACATTAACACTTTCTAAAACAAGTCATTGAGAATTATCCCACATCATCAAAACATTGCCATTTATAATATGTCTATTATCAGTGCCCTTTTCTGTTGCCGTTTCTAATTATCTGAATTTGACACTGATTAAGTATATTCATGACTTAGAAACTGAAATGAGGCAGTATGTTAGAGGAAGATAACACAACTTACTTTGGTGAAACTACAATGCCCTTTTCTAAATATGCCCTTCAAAGAAAAAGTTAATTCTGGAAAGAAGTAGAGAAGTATATTATCATTTTTCTTGGTTAGGTAATAAGTTGCTAAGGTCTGGTTTTTGCTTTGAGTATCTGGTAGTCTACTGACTGAAGCTGAGGATCAGGCTGATCCTGATCTCTTTTTTTTTTTTTTTTTTTGATCTTGTGAGTTTTGTCAGTGCTGCTGTTATGTAAATGCCTATAATATCACAGTTCTGGCAAAATTTTAGAAAGTCTTGGTTCCACTCTGGTATTAGGATTTGGTTTCCTTTGGGAACTGGTTTTTTCATTACATTTAGCATACATCTAAAGAGTTGAATGGATGTAAATTTATTTTTTTTTGTGGATGATACAACCTGTGTTGTTCACATGTATCTTAGTTTTGTTTAGTTTGTTTTTTATTTTATTAATGCCTGTTATTTTTGATATTTTATGGGTGGCTTTTGATTTCTCATTGAGGATGTCTGAAATATTTGCTTCTGGAGTTCTAAGAGCAGCTGACTGTTAGGTTCTGTCACCTTTATTCAGATTAATTCCTTCATCTTTTGCCCCTTGCATTTCATACACCCAAGCCATAGAACATGAGCCAGAAACAGAAAACTCAGTCTTATTTTTAGTCCTCTGTAAAGGTCAGGGGGGTTTTTTTGCTTTATTTTTATGTTAAATGCAATGTGTTTTGTTGTTGTTGTTATGTTTTTTTCTATTTTCTGTTTTGTTTTGTTTTGTTTTGTTTTTTAAGGGATCCATGTTAACTGCTGCCTTATTTATCATATAGATATTTTTGCAAAAATGAAATCATTGCTGATAGTCCCACCCGTAGCATTGGTGTCAGGGTGCCTGTCACACATGCCTGTATTTCAGCCTCCGTGTCCCTGACAGCTACTCTACACCACATGTTGTGACAAAGTTTAATGTGCCCAAAGTAACAATTGGTTCCTGGGTGTTTGGAATATCCCAGTGTCATGGGATATTTAAATTAATCTGAAAATAATGCACACACTTCTCTTTACAGACTAAGGACATTATAGCACTGGGCTTTGAGACTTCAAGCCTAATTTGCCTTCTCAAGGACTATTAGCAGGCTTGAAAACCACTGTGTATGAATGACTTTCACATACAAATGACAAGCTAACACTTTTATTATTGAAACCACATTATGAAAATGCTGATTTATTCAATAGCCTAGATTAAATTTCTGGACATTAGGAAGACAGCTCTCATCAGATGTTGGGAATAAACTGATTAAGTTTAAAGTAGCTGTTTTTTTCTTGTCAAAAAGCAATTGTAATTTCTTTTTAACTTACATAAACCAGAGGCAAATATATATAGTAGCTTTTGCTACTTCTTCACTTGATATAGCAAACGTGTAAGGTGATTTGTCATTTTCAAAACAATGTGTTGTGATAGTGGAAGGGATGATCATATCTGGGATACAACTTAATAGGTCCACCATAAAAAGATGTGGATTGTATTTCAATGATAGTTTCTTGAGAATGTGACAAAAAGACCCCACACAAAATGCAATATATGAGCACGACCATCTAGAAAGAATAATTCCTCAAGAGGATCAGTAGAATCTTTTGTTTAACAATATCTCCTTTAAGTACAGCCCTTGAAACAGAACAGGTACCAGCGAATCCTGGTCTCGAGGGGAGGGAAAAGGGAGGAAAAGGTGATTTCTAAGGCAGAAGGAAATAGTTGCTTTTAGGACAAGGTCAAAGGGAAGTAGGATTTAGTACTGAAAGAGACTGAACATCCATTTTCAAGGCTGTACCAACATACCTGTTGTCAGTCATTGTCATATGTCAATACTATGTATGAGCTGGGAATGCAACATATGGAGACATTATTTGTCAACTTTCTGCTAATTAGTCATTCACCTGTAATTTCTGTCTTTGAAGTGAAGCATTCTTACAGGTTAAAAGACTATTATTGAGAGGCAAATGCTGTGGTTCTTGTGTATGCCTATTAAGAAATGGTAAGGAAGTTGTAGATGGTTTGGTTTAGCTGAGGAATGGAGTCGTTGAGATCACTGGCTGGTTAAAAAGTAGATTAAAGAAAAATCATCTTCACTAACTGATGAAGACAGAGGTGACAATTTCCAAGAGGCAAGTAGGAATGAGGTATCTTAGAAGTCTATATTCACTCCTTATCTGTTTTTCATTTTGCAATAAGAAATGTGAGTACTACAGATTTAGTGTTGATTTTTGGGTCATGTTGCATTCTTGTTTCAGAAAACAACAGCAGGGGTTAATACCAGATAATTAGGAAGGATGCTTAGCTCTTAGAGGGATTTCACATCTATAGGCAGCAAATCCTTTAACTGGTGTCATTACTGACATTTTGCAGATGGAAATGTGGAATAACCTGATGGAGGAGTTCCAGAGAGAGGAATATGAACATTGTGTCTGATTTCTTAAATTAGGATTAAGCCAATGAGATGCCAACAACAGCAGAAATTAGTTGGAGCATTGTTTAAAGAACCACATAAAAGATGGGGAAGAGCAGAAGACACTTCCCATTGACTTTAGCGAAGCCAAGATTTCACATGGGCACTGAGAGTGTCAGAAGACACTGTACAAACCACACATGTAAAAATGACCAAAAGGCAAGACTTCAGTTATGCTCCTCCAGACAGTTCTAATCTCTAAGACCTATTATTTGAAAATAAGGTTGATACACAGGGCAAACAGGTAATGATGACTGCAGAATAAACAAGCTCAAGACAAAAACATAAGGCAAAAAAGAGAAAATAAATATGGAAATAAATAGACAGTTTGTGTCTATGCTTTTATTTTACATGGTTTCATTCACCATATAGTCTAGCAAAATACAAATTCTCTATGTCAGAGTGAGAAAATATCTTTGAGCTTTTAACCTATGTCTTTATGCTCTTTATGCACTTTGTTCTTCTTAGAGAACACAGTGAAGTACATTTCAGTATAAATATTGATCAAGATCTACTTTTAAAAAGGTGTTCGTGTCAGACTGTGTTGCCTCAAAAATTATGAAATGCTCCAGAAATAAAATTACAGGAGACAAGCTACTATCCAAGGCAGCTGGACAAAACTTTCAGTAAAGGACAGAAATCAGAGTATAAGATATACGTTTAGCATGCTCTGCTTTGCCCTGTTCATACAGTTTGAGGCCGAAGTGATGGAACACCAAGTCTTTTAGTCTGACCTATTGGATACCCCTGGCCACTAAATTTTACCTGTGGTAAGTACAATTGTTTTACTCGGATATTGGGTATGTTCCACAGATACTCTTGTATTATTAGGAGATTTTCAGACAATAAAACACAACTTCCCTCCACAATTTGTGCTCATGATTACCCACTCCCATCGATAAGATTTCTTGTTTGAATTTGTCCAGCTTCAGCTTTGAGAAAATGACTTTGTTATTCTTTTCTACTATAACATTAAAGGGCCTTTTAATTCCTGGTATTTTCCCCCGTGAAGGTATGTACGTGCTGTTATCAAGCTGCATCTCCTTTTGTAGTATGGCCAGTGGTCAGACATCCATTTATACAACCCTTAAATCAGCTTTGTGGCTCATCACTTCATCCTCCTGTTTTTCAGACGCGCCCGCGGTGTCGCCAGCATCCCTCGGGGCAGCCTCGATGAAACAAACTCCCTTCTCACACTTCGCGAACACGCTGGGCAGCCCTTTGTCCGCGAGTCCGGAGTGCGCTTTACTCACATCGCTTAAACGCTTGGCCTTTTTAATCCAAGCCGAACCGGATGATTTACCAAGTTGGCATTTAAGGGGTGACAACTAAAGCGTTTTCCCTGCTGGGCGGGCTGGCAGCGGCGGGTGGGCGGCGGCGAGGGGGTAACCGGGGCCGCCTGGGTGCCTGGGGCCGAGCCGGGCGGTGCCGGGGGCGGCGGCGGTGCCAGCGGGGCAGCCCCGGGGAGGCTGCGGGGATGTGACCGCCGGTGTGGCCGGTGC